>PVIA01007516.1:0-82346 GCA_004024845.1 Tonatia bakeri
TTCCAAGTCATGAAAGGCAAGGACCTACATCCCAGATTGCTCTATCCAGCAAAGCTTTCATTTAGAATGGAAGGGCAGATAATGTGCTTCTCAGATAAGGCCAAGTTAAAGGAGTTCATCATCATCAAGCCCTTATTACATAAAATGTTAAAGGGACTTATCAAAGAAAATGAACATTAAAAATATGAACAGTAAAAAAGACATCAAACTCACAGTTAGTAACAACCATACCTAAAACAAAAGCAAACTAAGCAAAAAAAAATAGAACAGGAACAGAACCACAGAAATGGAGATCACATGGAGGGTTAGCAACAGGGAAGTGGGAGGAGGAGAGAGGGGGGAAGATATAGAGAATAAGTAGCATAGACAATAAGTAGAAAATAGACAGGAGGAGGGCAAGAATAGTATGGGAAATATAGAAACTAAAGAACTTATAACACGTGGACATGAACTAAAGAGGGGGATATGGGTGGGAGGGGATGGGCAGGGTGGAGGGGAGTGAAGGGAGAAAATGGGACAACTGTAATAGCATAATCAATAAAATATATTATAAAAGGACAGGAGTTTATTGACAATATGCTTCATGTTGCATTTCACTGTTCAAAATTATACCCCTTTTATTTCCTCTTTTTCAGAGAAATACTTTAAAGCCCTAGGTGATGGTCATAATTTAAGCATATAGTGGGTTGTACCTTTTTTCCACAACCTTAGTTTCTGGTGTCATAGACATTTGATCCCTAATTCCCAGAACTGAAAGCTTTCACCTATAGGTCCTACAGATGGAATAGATGAGGTAGACAGCAATGGTGAGGGTGGAGATTCTTTTATTTTTTCTTTTTTGTATTCACATATACTTATAGAAACTTCTGGTTTGATCACATCCCTAGGTTTGAATGTTGCAACGGAGATGATTTCTAACTAGTAAATACTTTTTGGAAGCTTGGATAAAGAACACTCTTTTGACTACTGTCTTAAAAAATAACTATAGTAGGAGATTTTCACATAATTGTATAGTGAAAAAGACTTGTGTGGATACTTTTGTCAAGCTAAGGCACTTATTCAGTTATTTTATCCAAAATGAAGCTGTGGGGAGTCACTATTACTGTCAGGCAGAGCCTAAAATCAACTGGAAAAAAACAAGGACAATGAAAATAGCATATCTGGGCTGAATCACATTTGGTGAGGAGCATTCAGATGTTAGCAAGTCCTGCGTTTGCCACTTAATTTAATCAGTGATTTATTTTTATCACAACCTCTAGACACAAATTATTTTTTATGAAAAATAAAAATAGCCCAGTGTGACCTTAGTAATCACCTATATTCTGACTATATTGGAGGGGAAGCAAGCACAGGTTCTTTTTTTAACTAACCAAGCTGATGGTGCACTGCTTCCATAATTACAATCCTTCATGGGGGAGCAGATGGCCAGTGATTAAGGAGGTTCTCAAAATAAGAGACCCTAATGTACAGAAACTTCTTGTGTTCTACATCTAGCAGATGCTCAGTCTAACTAGTCTCAGTTATACTACCCAGGGTTTTGGGTATTTTCCTTCTGGTAGAAGATACAGAACATAGAGATGGACCAGAAGTAATGGTGCATCACATAAATATATCCTTATTATCCAGTACTGCATCAAGTAGGGAACCATCAGCACCCGGCTCTTTTGTTGGATCACAGTTTCTTATCAAATTATTAAAGGAACCTTAACTTGTGTTTAGCATAACCACCATGCTGTTACTTTAAACACAATCAGTTTCATCTAATTCAGAACTACTCCATTAGCTAGACTCTTTGATGAACTAAAACAATGTATTTCCAGGCTCTGACAGATAATTTAGTTTTTATTACATAGATGGTTAGTTAAGATCATACACTTAAAGAACAAACTAAAAAATATGCATGTTGCACATGCGAAATTTCAATGATATGAGTCAGTTGGATTGTGACCCTTTCCTGCCTTGTCCAGACATACTTTTGGAAAGTCAACTAACATGCGATGAGAGGGAAGATAATTGGGAATTACTGACATTATTAGTCTGTGTGCAGCTTGGAAAAGCTATAATATATACTCTGGTAACAGGAAAAGAATATAACTAGTCAAGATACTTGGGTGCTAGACCAAGTTCTTCCATTAAGTAGCTACAATATCCACAACGCAGTTTACTCATGCAAAATTATGATGTCTACCCTCACGTATATTACAGCTCTGTGAGAGGATCTTAATTTGGGTACCTCAAAGTAAGGCAAGGATTCAAGTGTAAGGGTTTCAGAATTGAAGGAAACACTGGTAGAAGAATGGAGCAGTGAAACAAGGTAAGGAAGAAAGCGGGGGAGGAACTGAGACTTAAGTGTTCAGGGGAAAGTCTGGGAGGCAGTGTATAATATCTGTTTCAGAGTTACCCCACCTGAAGGATGAGGTGACACTAACTTCTATTAGTCCTTTATTGAAGGCCATTAATTCTTTGGCACATGCAACCTGCTTCACAGGTCGGCAAAGTGGGCTTTAGCATCCAGAAAGTCCTCAGGGGAAGAAATGCAGGTGCTGGCAGTAGGAAGCTGGCGTATAATGCTCTGAAGTGGTAAGACTGAAGAGGTGTGTGATCACGATAGCATCTGCTACATTTGGTACAAAGGTATAAGTGAATGTATTTTGTGCAAATTACAGTTCTTGATAAATATCAACATTAGAATTATACTTATCTGCTAATACACATATAACTGATGACAGATATATTGCTGGAAAGAAACTGAAATAGTTATAATTGTAACAGATACTATGTGTCAGATACCATGTGTCAGATACCATGTGTCAGATACCATGTGTCAGATACCATGATATGTGTTTTAAGTATGTTGGCTCATTTAATCCTCTTTATGTGCTAAATATTGTTATTATATACATGTTGTAAAATAGAAGTTCAGACAGCTGATACAACTTGCTCAAAGTCACAGCACTAATAAAGACAGACCTGGGATTTGAACCCTGGCAGTCAAACTATACAGTTCACACACATAAAACCACTATATTCTACCAAGGACCCTAAGGGTAAGGGGTGGAGCAAACTTTTTGGTGACCTCAAAGTTCCTGTGTCTTTAGCCCTGGCTGGTGTGGCTCAGTGGATTAAGTGCTGGCCCATGAACCAAAGGCACATGCCTGGATTGTGGGCCATGTCCCTAGTCGGGGGCATGAGAGAGGCATCTACACATTGATGTTTCTCTCCCTTTCTTTCTCCCTCCCTTTCACTCCCTCTAAAAATAAATAAATAAAATCTTTTTAAAAAGATCCCGTGTCTTTAATTTTTCTTTTATAACCAAACACCTCAGCTGGTAAAGAGGATTTATGATATCTTGCTGAGGTTTTCTTTGCCAGTTTCTCAAACAGTGCCTTGAAAATAACAGAAATGTGTGATCTATTTTTTATAAGGTATGTTGCATATACCTCTGTAGTGGGAAATAAACCAGCATGTTTTATGAACATGGTTCCCCTTATTGAAGAAAGATATTTTATAGCTTGACTCATTCTCAATGGTGTTAGGCAAGCTGATCAACTTGGAAAATATTTTTATTTTACCTGTCACTTTATGGACAGGGAGGGTGATTCCTCAAATGCAAATCAAATATATTAAGTTTAATTTGCATGTCTCAATATACTCAAGGGAAGCAACATGGAGAAGCTACTGTGTTCAGGTTTAGAACTAATTCTCTATGTGCAGCCCTATGATAAGGCTGACAGATGCTTACTGCAGATATGACACGTGCATGTCTTATCAGAAATTGTCTCTTGCAAAGACTTTCTTATAAGCCTTCTTACTGGTGCCCATGAAAAGACAGTTTTGCAGTCAAGTTTCCCAAGTGATGTGACAGCTATTAAATGTACAATCTGTGGGGAGGGAAGATAAATAGCACTGAACATTTGGAGGAAGAGTAGAAGGTGCCACATTGGACCTGGGTACTCTGATGTGATTGATGGGCTGTGCTTGGTTGCTCCAAAAGGCAAGAATGTTTTTTATTTAACTCTTTTTCTACAACTGAGACCACATCTTTGATTGTGCTTTCTGTGCATGTACGTATCATGCTCAGAGACTAATCATAGCAAATAGAAATCATCACTCTTCTTTAGATGTTCTCGGGCTTCTATTATTGCTGATGGCTTTCTGCTCCTTCTCCTTGACTTACTTCTCAAGGTCATGGTTACTATTTTTTTCTTCTCCTCTCATGAAGTGTCCCTCTTTAGTTTCCCACACTTAGCTTTCTCCTCTATCACTAATTGTAACCACAGAACTTCTCTGACCAAAGTATTCTTACTGCTAGAACCTAGTCTTAATATTCAGAGAGATGAAAAGTAATACAAGTTGATGATCTTTTCTAAGCTCTCTCCCTTTAGGACCATACATTATGTAACTTGGCTGTATTTCTCCATCCTAATTTCTACTCCATCCAGGCACATGCCTTTTCTAACATGCAGTCCTACCAGATTCATTCTCTCTGCCTTTGTGAGCCTTATTCCCCCCACCTGAACTATTTTTGCTTGCCTCTTGTATATGTTCATGTAAAATCTACCCGTCCTCTGCGATTTCCTCCATGAAACCACCTTGTCTATTTTAATCCACTGTATTTGATGCTATCTACAATTACCCTTTAGAATATGTAGTTATGTATATGTTATATCTATATTATAGAAATGCTTCATTTAGGACACTCATCTCCTCATTGGGCTGTAAATCTTTTGAGACAGAAACTATGGCTTAGATTTCTCCTGAGTTCTCACAGTTCCTAGCAGAGTGCCAAGCCTAGACAGTTCTACCTTTCAGGCTGATGACAACCTAGGCATTGTTTACTATAATGTATCAATGTATCTGTGATGCAACCATTGTACATCTCCATATAAAAGTGCTTAAATACGTGAGTTTTTTTATTTGCTGTTTCGGTGTGACCTTGGGTTTTTATTACTTAGCTTGGAAATGAAGGAGCCCATCAGTGGCAGAAGGCACTATGTATATGTTGCAGGTAGTTAGAGATTTGTTAAGGAAGTTCATTATGTATAAATTTCAAGTTACACTCAGCCAGCAGCTACCTTTGGAAATATCTTTTAGGAGGAAGGATGTTGCTATTTGCTATAGATGGAATATCTGTAACCTCCCAATATTCACATGTTGAAACCTAATGCCCAGTGTGGCAGTATTTGGAGGCAGGGCCTTTGGGAACCCCTTAGGTCTTGACAGGAAAACCCTTATCAATGGGATTACTGCTCTTATAAAAGAAACACATAGGCCCCCTTCTGCCAGGTGAGGACACAATGTAAAACGGATGTCTATGAACCAGTAAGTGGGTCTCTGCCAAACAATGAATCTGCAAGCACCTTGATTTTGTACCTCCCCGCTTCTCAAACTGTGAGAAATAAATGTTTATTGTTTATAAGCCACCTATCTATAATATTTTGTTATAACAGACCTAATGAACTCAGACTACCTTTTTAGAATTCGAATGAGAATGTATTGTGCTCTTACAGTAAGAAAACCTATAAAGTTATGTGCTTCCAGTAATAACATATTTGCTGTTTGATAGTTTCTTTGCTGAGAAGAGGCAGAAAAGATAGAGGTAGAAAACTCAAAAGTAGAAAATGTCTTGCCTCCAAGTTTCTCATTTTAGAAGTCCTTCCTTGATATCTTAGAGAAACCAATAATGAATAAAAGCCTTTTCTACCTGAGAAAAAGAGCCCATAACTCTTTTGTTTGTAAGGCAAATAGAAATCTTGAGGTCATATACTAGGCAAGAAAGAATTTGATTTAAAAATAAATATTTAAAGTAAAATGGAGCATTCTAATTATAATCTAAGGATGAGACTAAGCTTTAGTTCAACAATAGGTGATTAAGGGATTATTTTGAATGACAATAAATTATATACTAAAATTTTTTCTTTATATGATATTATATATATAGTCTTTAAGCATATCTGAACATACTAAAATAAGATAAACTAGCCAAGTTTAATATTCTTTATAAAATGTAAAGTCTTGGAAAGCTACAATTTTCGTTGTTGTCTAATGTAAGTACAAAGTTTAAAACTGATCATTTGAATAACTTACCCAAAAAATTTAGTGTCACCTGTTGTTCACATATCTGTATTACATGAAAAGTGCCTGAAGGGTATTTTGAGTCTCTTGAGGGTTCAACTATATAACTAAACTTATAAAGTGATGTTTGCCATTTACACTGACATCTCAATAACTGTGGGTCATAACTTTGTGAGAAACATGTATATGGCATTTTTAAATGAGGCATGATATTTAGAAGACATAATTATAAGAAGAAGAAAAAAGTTTGGATGTTATTCTAGTTTGGGAAAGTAATTTAACTTTCTGAACTTCAGTTTCAACATCTATAAAATGAAATGATGATAATAATTGCCTTTCCATACAGATGTGTTTTGAGAATCCAACTGGAAACTACTATGTGAAACAGTGTTGTAAAACTGTAGATAGCATATGCCTACTCAATGTTGCTAGTGTACAGTGCTAAATAGCAGATGAAACAGAACACTGTCATGCACTTAATGAATATTAAAAGGCTTACCTGCCTTCTTCTAATACCAGGTTAAATCTCCTTTTGTTTGTCTAGTGTTATTCCAATATCTTGGGAGATTCTATTTGATTAGCTCTCCCCTAAGGCCCTTGGAATGACATAAGGGTTTCCAAAATCTTCCTTAGTCAACAAACTCCACTTTCTAATCCTCATGATTGTACAAACTTCACAATGCCTTTGACTATGTTTTCCACAGGAAGGTGAAACAGGTATCTACCCTCCTGGGTCATAGTTAAACAAGAGTTGTTAGGAATCCTGTATCCTTGCCTTATCTCTGCTGGTTCTCATTATTCAATCTCTTATAAATCATTGAACTTTTTTATGCCAGTATTTCCTCATATAACAAAATGCAAAATAATATTTGCTTTTTACCTGCTTCACAAGCATGACTTGTTAGGCTGATAATAGTCCCCCCTCCAAAAAATTCCATGTCTTAATATCTGAAACTTGTGAAAGTTAGCTTAGATGACAAAAAAGAGCCTTTGCAGATATGAACAAATTAAGGATTTTAAGATGGGGAAATTATACTGGATTGTTTGGTAGAATCTAAATACAACCACATGTTCCTTATAACAGAGATTTGACAATCTATAAAAGAGATGGAGGCAATGTGGTCACAGAGGCAGAGTGATGTAGTCACAAATCAAGAAATTATGGCAGTCACCAGAGTCTGGAAGGGTCAAGGAGTAGGAGACCATTCTGCATGGCGTGGGCCCAGCTTCCACTCAGAGATGCATAGGACCCATGTCCACAGATAGGTTGTCCTGTGGGGAATCAGGCCTGCAATGTGCCTAGGCTGCTTTGAGTCTTGTTCTTGCTAAAAAAAAAAAAAAACCCTCACCCTGAATTGAAGACATTTACTGCAAAGTAACTTCCTAAAGTCCATGCTAAACCTTCCAAGGATGAGCGTAACTGGTTCAACCACTTTTGCCTTTTCATTTGCAAATATCCCTCTTCTGTGATGTGATTAGCAGCATTGGATCCTTTGTTTTCTGTAAAAGGTAACCACCTAAAGTGAACCTGTGCATAGTAAATGAGGACCATCATGTAATGGGCTGAGAAACCCAATAAAGGCTGGTCTCGGCAAGGGCCAAGGTTTTTACTCCCCTTGAGAGAAAAGCTATGCTGTCCCTTTTCTTCCACCAGACTTGGTAGTCTGTGTGAATGTCTCATTTCATCCATAATGATGTAGACACTGTGGGCCAGTGTCTGCATCATGAAGGAACACAAAGTCTTCCCCTGGATGCTCTGGAGGTAGTGTGGCCCTATCAACACCTTCCTTTTGGCCTAATGATGCTGATTTCAGACTCCTGGCTCTCAAAGTGAGAGGGAGTAGATTTTTGTTGTTTCAAACTACTAAGTATGTGATAATCTGTTATAGTAGTCATGGAAAATTAATACTGGTGGTATAAATATGAAAAGCTTCTGGTACACAAAAAATACCCAATGAATATTAAACTGAACTCAAATAAAATGAAATATTAAAAGTGTGAAGTGCCATTCATTTGTAAGAAATAGTTGTAACTTGAATTTAGTCTTCCTATTGCTAGTTTTAGGGAATTCACGATTAGGATGTAAAAATATTGCTCCAATAATGTTGGGCTGTTTAAAGTCAGTGGAGGCAGTTAAAAGAAGAGTATAGATGAGAGGGAGTTTAATATTCAGAGTATTTATGTGAACCCTAGAGTTCTGTCCTTTGTGTTTAAACTAAATCAATCCATCAGGCTTGGAAAATATAGTCTGTGAGGGTCCCCAAGAGTTAATGGACAAAATTTCTAAACTACCCTCACTTCTAGGGTCATGGTTGTCAAATGGAGCTGATTTTGACCCCCTTCCCTAGAGAATATTTTGGATATCTCATTAGTTGTCACAATATTTTGAGGGTGGGGGGTTTGTCTATTGATAGTAATGCTATAGGCTGTAAAGCATTAGGCTTTTCCAGTAAAAATAAGACAACAATTTACTGATGTAAAGTAAAAATAAGACAATATTTTACTGATGTCTTAGTCAGCGGAGGCCACAGATGCTGCTAAACATTAAAATGCATAGGACAGCACCACAACAAATAAATACCTGGCTTAAAACATCAGGAGTGTCAAAAGGCAATTTCATTTTTGTGTGAACATGATAGAGTGCAGTCACACAAACCTAGATGTTATAATCTACTACACTAATTTTATGTGCTATACTTTTATAGGACTGGCACCATAGTAGTTTTTTTTTTTTTTCCTACATGAGCATCACCACAGGTGTAATTGAGTAACTGTAGTATAATCTTTGACCGTTGCCTTTTCTTTTTGTAATGCAAGTGCTTCAATTCCCAAGACATTCACTTCAAAGACAAGAGTCTCAAATAAATGTACTGCCAGCCACTCATTTAGATAGAGACCAGCTTCCTCCCCCTTGAAACTCTAGGCTCCCACCCTCGACCACTATAAAAGCAGAACCCAGGCCTGTGCATTCCTTCAGCTCAATTCACTCTCATTCTCACTCTCTTTCTCTCTCTCTCCTTCACCCTCTCTCTCCCTCACTTTCTCCTTTCCTCTCTCTCCCTCTCCCATCCCAATCGCCTCACCTGAATGTGCACATCCCATGTGCCGTGTATACTCCAGAGCCTTTAAGTAATAAACTTATTTTCTTCAAATTTTCCTAATGGTTGTTGCTGGAAGGCACCCTGCTATCATAATAAGAACCACAATGGCTGGTCCAATTGTAACATTGATTTAGAAAGGGGAGATGTCCCTGGAAAGCTCACCTGAGCCCAGGTGAGTGCCTTCAGGCATTTCCAGCCTATAGCATTACTATCAATAGATTGAGACTGGCACAAAACAGTAATACCATATTAGAACCATTATGATGACTACCATGTCACTAGGTGAGAAGAATTTTGCAGCTCCGTTATAATCTTATGAGCTCACCATTCTTATATATGGTCTGTTGTTGACTGAAATGTAATTATGTGGCACTTAACTGTAGTTTTTTCTGGACAGGTAGATATGGGTGTTTGTTTATTGGTATTTTGATTTTTTCCCTTATTTTCAGCTTCTGACCTTTTTGTAATGAACATTGTTAACTTTTGCAATAGAAGGAAATCTCTTTAAAGATACTCTGCTTATCTCCCCATCCTTGGAGATTAATCAGGGTATACTTTCACCCCTGCCTCCTGTCCTGGAAGTGGAATACTGAGCACCAAGTGCCCAAAGAGTTTGAGTCATTGTAAAGCTGAGAGAATCTTTAATTTCTGCCTCCAGCCTTGGTGTATCAAAAGAAGCACTGTGTTTAAAATGTCTAGATCTACTCTTGAGTCTTAGAAAATATACATAATCTGTGAAATGGAGGTCATATCTCAATTGTTTGGAAATGACATGGTGCACGTGAAAGCTCTTTGCAGCTGTAATGGCTCTTTAAATGTGAATTGTTATTAGTGCACACACAGCAGCTACATTTCATCTTGCCTTAAAATGCCAAATATCAAGGGACTACCTGGTGTTCATGACATTCTTGTGTATCTTTTTTTTTTATTTGGGTAAGAAATTATGCCTTTTTTATACTCTTGTCCAAAAAATCCACCTGGAAGCACCACAACTGCAGGGGTCACCAGGGGTGGGGCTGAGAGAAAGAGAGATATAGAGAGATAAAGATAGATAAACAGAGAGAGAATATGTTATGGGATAAAATATATTTTTAATTTTAAATGCAACATGTTGAAAGTGAAATAAGAATGTACAGAGAGGTTTTCTGGATATAGGACTTGGCTTGAGATGCTCTGGGGATGGTGGTGGGAGACTTACATAGTAAAATAAATTTGGAAAAAATAAAACAAAGCTAAATACTACATAGTTTACTACTAGAATACTCTGAGAGATGCTCAATATGCATTAGAACATTAAAGGCTATGAAAAGTCCTACAGTAAATGTGCCTGTTTGCCTTTGTTTATCCCAACATTTTCCAGACAGATCCAATTTTCTCCTGTGTAACACTTGTTAACACTATGGATGAATACATGCTGGGCAACATTGTCTTGAGTGATTATCCCAGAGATGATTGGTCTCCCACATGGTATATGATGTAAAAGACAAAGTAATCATCAAGACCTGGTTCCCACTTTAATGGATGGCAATATTGGTTTGATGAAAGGAAAACCAAATAACTGGGTTGGAACCAATACATGTGTGTGACTTGAGGAAGAGGGAAATGAAGAACTGTGTGTGTGTATCTTGCTGAAAAATCTATGGAATTGGGACTGATAGATAAGAACATTTAGTTAAGATATTTATATATGGGAAAACTGAGACTCAGAGAGGAAAAGTCACTTCAGGCAACACGCCTCCCACTTACCACCTACCAGTTTAGATTTACCTCTATGCCATTTTGTTTTCTGGTTTTTCCAGGTAGAAGAGAAAGGATTAAAGAAAGAGTAGAAGAAACATTTTTCCAGGTCTAACAGCACTTTGTAGGGTTAGGAGGATTCTGTCATGTGTTATTTTATTAGAGTTTCATAGAGCCCCTGTCAAGGAAAAGAACAGGGATTACTATGTAAAAATTCCTAAGAGGGTCAAAAATCAGATAGATTACTGATTAAGGTCCCATGGTTAATAACAGTACTAGGACTAGAACCCAAGTATGCTGCTTATTCTGTCCATATATATATTCTGTCCATAAGGTACCCATCCATGTGATATGAAAAATAGAGACATTTCTTGAAGAAAATATGACACACAAGAAACATTGTAACATTGTATACAGGGCAATGACACTTCAGTCCCCTTCAAAGTAAGCACCTTGGACATCTCACAGTTCTCCCACTCACCATCAGCTCCTCCATAGTATTTTCCTGAATCTCATCAACTGTCTGAAATCTATTTCCTTTCAAAGGTGATTTTAGTTTTTGGAAAGGCCACAAGTTGCAGGGTGCGAAATCTGAGCCATAGGGGCACTGAATCACTTGGGTGATTTGATGTTTCACCGAAAACTGCACAAGACATGATGCATGAGTGGGTCCATTGTTGTGGTGAAGCTGCCAATCACCAGTTGTCCATAGCTGCAGGCTTCTGAATCATCTGAATAGATTCCACAGAGAAATGTTCAAGCTTAATGCAAAATCTGACACATATCTGTTGCTCTACTCTCTCAGTCATTTTGAATATGACAGCTACACAGTACACATGCTCACTCAATGGCATCTACTGCCCCCACTGAGTAGTACAGTGAAGTCTTCATTGTTGACACATAACTATTCCAGTCTACTCTTCTTGGTTGCCAGGTTACAATGATGTCACACAAACCATTCTTCTTATATTAACAATGGCTGGTCATTTTTCTGGACACGTATATATATATCCCATATCTGTTCATTGCCTTGCTCTGTGCCTTAAGTGGCTACTCCAGAAGAACATATAGTTTAGATCCTTTGCTGGCTGATTTCTAATTGGGATTCGCTGATGGAAGTTTCCAGCAGAATACTGAAGGGTGTGAAGAAATAGAGCTCAAGATATTTCTTCTCTCCTTCCTCTCAGCTTTGGTGGCATTTCCTTGGTGCTGTGACTCCAGCTTCTGCCAGGAAGATCTCCCTTCAAGGTTCTAGTTCTTATTACTTTCTCCTCTTCTTCCTTCACCTCTAAGATTAACAAGGGAACCATGGTGTTGCTAGCCTCCTCATCCCATTGTCCATTCTTTTTGTTAGAATCTTTGGAGTATCTGGGGAAAGGAATTCTGTTTCTTGCTGAGGCCCTGATTGATACAGTGTGTCTTCTAAACTCAACATACGCAGCTCTTCTCCTCTATCATCTTGGTAATGCAGAGCAGGGATTAGAGGTGTTTACCAAGGCACTGTTCATCTGCTCCAAATTTCACAGAAGTTCAGACACAGAAAAAGAATACTCGTGACAAAAGATGTCTTTACATTGTTCCATCTGATCTTGAGACCACTTCTGTCAGAAAACCCCTTTTTTAAAAATTATGTTGAAATTCACATCACATAAAATTTACTATATTAACCATTTTTAGGTCTATAGTTCAGTAGTGTTAAGTACATTCACATTTTTGTGCAGTCAATCTCCAGGACTCTTTTCATTTTGCAAAACTGAAATTCCATAACCATTAAACAAAAACTCCTAATTTTCCCCTTCCCCCACCCCCTAGAAACCACCATTCCACTTATATAAGGGCAATCACACCATCTTTTTTTTACCTGGCTTATTTCACTTTGCATAATATCTTCAAGGTTCTTCCATGTTGTAGCATGTGTCAATATCACCTTCCTTTTAAGGTTAAATAATATTCCAGTGTATGTATATACCACAGTTTTTTACCCATTCATCACTTAATGGATATTTGAGTTGTTTCCAACTATTGGCTATTATGAATAATGTTGCTATGAACATGAATGAAAATATCTCTAAAATGCCGTGTTTTCAATTCTTTTGCATATACACACAGAAGTGGAATTGCAGGATCATATGATAGTTCTATTTTTAAATTCTTTGAAGGAACCTACACCTTGATTTCTGTAGTGCCTGTGCCATTTTACATTCTCACCAGCAGTGCACAACGTTTCTAATTTCTCCATATCCTCTCCAATACTTATTATTATTATTGGACAGTAGTCATCCCACTGGTATAAGGTGGTAACTCATTGTGTGTTCTTTGTATTTTATTTATTTTTAATGTATTATTCTCTATTATCCTTTACTCCCCTATATGTCCTGTCCCCTAGCACTCCCCACACTGTTGTCCATGTCCGTGATTCATTTTTTTCTTTTTTGCTCAATTCTTCCACCCCCTAACCTCTCCCCACCCCACTAACTGCCATCCTGCTCTCCATCCATGAGTTTGTTCCCATTTTCCTTGTTAGTCAGTTTGTTCATTACATTCCATAATGAGTGAAGTCATATGGTATTTGTCTTTCTCTGACTAGCTTATTTCACTTAGCATAATGTTCTTCAGGTCTATCCACACTGTTGCAAAGGGTAAAATTTTCTTCTTTTTATGGCTAAGTAGTATTCCATTGTGTAAATGTCCCAGAGTTGTTTTGTCTACTCATCTACCGACAGATACTTGGGTTGCTTCCATAACTTGGTGTTTGAAAATAATGCTGCAATGAACATAGGAGTGCTTATGTTCTTTTAAATTAGTGTTTTGGGTTCCTTAGGATCTATTCCCAGAAATGGAATTGCTCAGTCAAAAGGAAGAATGATTTTTAAATTTTTGAGGTATCTCCATAGTGCCTTCTACAGTGTCTGCACCAATCTGCATTCCCATAAATGTGCAAAAGAGTTCCCTTTTTTCCACATCATCACCAACATTGTTGTTTGTTGATTTATTGACATTCTAACAATTATGAGATTGTATCTCACTGCGGTTACAATTTGCATTTCTCTGGTGATTAGTGACATTAGGCATCTTTTCATAGGTCTATTGGCCATCTGTATGTTCTCTTTGGAGAACTGTCTATTCAGGTCCTTGGCCCATTTTTTAATTGGGTTGTTTTTATTTTTGGTGTTGGGTTTTATGAATTTTGGATAGTAACCTCTTATCAGGTATATTGGTGAATATGTACTCCCATTCTGTGGGTTTTTTAATGTTGTTGATGATTTCCTTTGCTGTGCAAAACCTTTTTAGTTTGATGTAGTCCAATTTTTGTTATTTTTTCTTTTGTTTCCCCTGCCTGGGAAGATATTTCTGATAAACATTTCTACAAGAAATATAAAAGATTTTACTGCCTACTTTTTCTTCTAGGATATTTATGGTTTCAAGTCTAACATTTAAGTCTTTGATCCATTTTGAATTTATTTTTTTGGTATAAGAAAGTGGACTAGTTTCAATTTCCTGCACATATCTGACCAATTTTCCCAACACCGTTTACTGAATAAACTATCTCTAACCCATTGTGTGTGCTTGCTTTCTCTGTTAAATATTAATTGTATGTAAAACTATGGGTTTATTTCTGGGTTCTCCCATTGCTTTGCCAAACTCATTTATTACATGGAGCAGTTTTTTTTTGCAGACTCTATAGGATTTTCTATGTACACTATCATGTCATCTGGAAACAATGACAGATTTGTTTCCTCTTTTTCCAATTTGGATGCCTTTTACTTCATTGTCTTGTCTGATTGCTGTGGCTAAGACTTCCAATACCATGTTGAATAGAAGTGTTGGAAGTGGACAACATTGTCTTGTTCCTGATCTTAGTGGGAAAGTTTTTCATTTTTGCCCATTGAGTAAGATGTTGACTGTAGGTCTCATGCATATGACCTTTTATTATGTTGAGGAATGCTCCCTCTAATCCCACTTTGCTAAATGTTGTCATCATAAATGGGTGTTGTACCTTTTCAAATGCTTTTTCCATATCTATTAATATGATCATGTGATTTTTGTCTCTTTTGTTTATGTGATGTATTACATTTATTGACTTGTGAATATTGTACCATCCTTGCATCCCTGGAATGAATCCCACTTGGTCATGGTGTATGATCTTTTTAATGTATTTTTGGATGAGGTTTGCCAATATTTTGTAGAGAATTTTAGTGTGTATGTTCATTAGTGATATTGACCTGAGGTTTTCTTTCTTTGTTATGTCTTTATCTGGTTTGGGGATTAGGATGATGCTGGTTTCATAAAAAGAGTTTGGGAGTCTTCTGTTTTCTTGGGTTTTTTTTTTTTTTTTTTTGAAAATTCTGTGGACGATGGGGGTTAGCTCTTCCTTAAATGCTTTGTAAAGTTCTCTTGTGAATCTATCTGGTCCAGGGCTTCTGTGTGCTGGGACTTTTTTGATTACTGCTTCTCTTTCATCAGCTGTTATTGGTCTGTTCAGGCTTTCTGCTTCTGCTTTATTGAGTTTTGGAAGATTATATTTTTCTAGAAATTTGTCCATTTCACCTAGATTTTCAAATTTATTGGCATGTAATTCTTCATAGTAATTTCTTACAATCTTTTGTATTTCTGTGGTATCTGCTGTAATCTTTCCTCATTCATTTCTGATTGTGTTTATTTGAGTCTTCTCTCTTTTTTCTTGATGAGCCTGCTTAAAGGCTTGTTGATTTTGTTTATCTTTTCAAGGAACCAGCTCCTAGATTCATTGATCCTTAGAATTGTGCTTTAAGTGTCCATGTCATTTAATTCTTCTCTGATCTTGGTTATTTCCTTCCTTCTACTTGCTCTGGGCTATCTTTGTTGTTCCTCGAGTTCCTGTAGGTGTAGGGTTAGGTTGTTTGTTTGAAATGTTTCTATCTTTTTTAGGTAGGCCTGTATCACTATGAACTTCCCTCTCAGGACTGCCTTGGCTGTGTCCCATAAGTTTTGAGTTATTGTGAGTTCATTTTTGTTTGTTTCTAGAAACTTTTTGATTTCTTCCCTAATCATATTGTTGATCCAATCATTGTTTAATAGCATGCTATTCAATATCCATAAGTTTGAGGTTTTGTTTGTTTGTTTGTTTGTTTCTTTTTTACTTGAGGTTGGTTTCAAGTTTCAGTCCCCTGTGGTCAGAGAAAATGTTTTATATGATGTCAATATTCTTGAACTTGTTGAGGCTTGTTTTGTGTCCTATCATGTGGTCTATCTTTGAAAATGTTCCATGTGCTCTTGAAAAGAATGTGTATTTTACATCTTTGGGATGAAAGGTATTAGTTAAATTCATTTTTTCTAGGATATTGTTCAATGCCACAATATCTTTTTTGATATTTTGTTTGGAAGACATATCCATTTTTGACAGTGGGGTGTTAAAATCCCCTACTGTAATTGAGTTGCTGTTAATATCTTCCTTGAAGTCCCCCAATATTTTCTTTTTGTATTTGGGTGCTCCTCTGTTGGGTGCATATAAATTTACAATGCTTCTGTCTTTCTGATGGATTCTTCCTTTGAGTATTATGAAGTGACATTCTGGGTGTCTCTCTATGGCCCTTGTTTTGAAATCTGTTTTGTGTGATATGAGTATTGTTACCCCAGCTCTTTTTTCCCTGTCCATTTGCTTGGAATATTGGGTTCCAGCCCTTCACTTTTAGCCTGTGTAGGTCTTTGGTTCTGAGGTGGGTCTCTTATAAGCAGCATATGTGTGGGTCACACTTTCTTATCCATTCAACTATTCTATGTCTTTTGACTGGAGCTTTTAATCCATTTACATTTAAAGCTATTATTGATAGGTACTTGTTCATTGCCATTTTTTGTGCCTGTGTTCCTCTCTCACTCTTTTTCTCCCTTTTCTTGAAGCAAACCCTTTAGCATATCTTGCAGAGCTGGTTTGGTGGAGGTGTATTCTCTTAGACTTCTTTTGTCTGGGAAGCTCCTTATTTGGTCTTCCATTTTAATTGAAAACCTTGCTGGAGAGAGTAGTCTTGGTTGCAGCCCTCTGGTTTTCATTACTTGGAATATTTCTTGCCATCTCTTCTTGCTTGGAACATTTCCATTGAGAAGTCAGCTGCTAGCCTTATGGGGCTCCCTTGTATGTTACTTCCTGTTTCTCTTTTGCTGCCTTGAAGATTCTTTTTGTCTTGAAATTTTGCCATTTTAATTAATATATGTTCTGAAGTGGGCCACTTTGGGTTTCTCTTGATTAGGACTCTTCATGTTTCCTGGATTTTTGTGACTTTTTCTCTCATCAAATTAGGGAAGTTTTCCATAATTACTTTTTCAAATAGGTTTTCTATCCCCTGTTCTTCTTCTTCTCCATCTGGTATCCCTATTATACAGATATTATTACATTTCATGTTGTCTTGCAGCCCCCTTATCACCTGTTTGTTCTGAGTCTCTCTTTTTTTTCTTGCTGTATTTGGGTGTTTTCTCCTACCTTGTCCTCCAACTCACTGATTTTCTCCTCTGCTTCATCCAGCCTGCTTATAATTCCTTCTAGTGTGTTTTTTTTATTTCTGAGATTTTATTTTTCATTTCTTCCTGGTTTTTGTTAAGAGAGGTAAGAATCTTGTTAGAGGGAAGAATGATTATGAGCTGAATCCAAAAAACACAGCACTTGTGCAAGGTTAGATGATGAGATATAGTGAGAGTAAAGGATAGAAAGTAGGCATAGTGTGAGTGAGAATACAGTTAACCACAAAAATAATGATGCTCAGGATTAAAGTGAAGTGGGTTGAGATCAGGGAGGGTTGCTGTGTGGTAGGTAAAATTGTATGGAACCTCAATTATTTACAATAGTACCGGAACAACAATAATATTACAAGAAAGATATGATCTGGATAACCAAAATAGAAATTACATGATCAAGCATTGTGTGTTGTTGGAACATGGTTGAAGTGAAGGAAGGAAAATTAAAATATAAGAGGGAATAAGGAAAACCAGTAAAACAATGCAATTAAACAGAGAACTAAAATGAGGAAAACTAAACATAAGTAAGAGAAATAAAAACAATACTAATAAAACAAAAGTGGTAAAGATAATGAAGAAATAATAATAATACACACAAACAATAAAATGCCAGGTTTATGGTGTGGCAAAATGACATTTGTCTCAGTTTCTCAGTTTTTGTGGTTAGCCTTGTGCTCTCCCTTTGGATGTCTACCTTGACCCTTGGTAACTCCAGATATTATTGTGTCAGTTGGGGGAAGAAAATAAAAGGAAAAACAGATAGAGGAAAGAAAAAAATAAGCCTCTTGGTGACTTTAAGCCTATTCAATGAATCTTGCTGGTCTTCCTGGATGCCGTAGGAAGAAGGGGCTGGGCTTCACTTTTCTCCCTTCCTATGATTTTGAGAGGATGGAGACCAGGTCTAGGCTACAATATTCACAGTTTCCCAGCTTCCAGCCCAGGTCCTCCATGAGCTGCCATGCTGAAATCAGCCACTTAGCTGCATACAGTGTGGGTGAGCTTGTGGGCATGCAGTGTGAGATAAGCCGGGCACTCAGTTCCACTGGGTCTTTTGATCTCGGGTGTGCAGCTCCAATCAGCCTCTAGGAACACAGGGTGAGACTAGGTCTGGCTCACAGTTCCACTTGGCCACTCAGCCTCTGGGCACACAGCATGAGCCAAGCTGGGTGCACGGTTCCACTTGGCCACTCAGTCTCTGGGTGCACACAGCTCAAATCACCCTTGCGGTGAGCCAGCCACTGGTCAAAAATTCATTACAAAGCAGCTTCCCACTTTTTTTTTAACAAGTGCACAGTTTTTCACACAGCCCAACTTTACACCTGTCCAGAGGCTATCTGAGTCAGGGTCCAACACAGCCCTACGCCTCCCTTCCCCAGGTGTCACCCGGCACCTCAGTTTCTCTGGTGCAGGCGTCCACAGTCCCAGTGGATGTGTACTGCCTCTGTGTGCCTCCCACTTTGTCTCTATTCCCCTCAGCAACTTCCAGCATCCAGGCCGCTCCTGGTGCCAGGCTGCCCTCCCTGCTCTGGTAGGGGATGGAGCTGGTGCTCTGTCTCTGCTCCTTGTATCCTGTGGCAGACATCAGGCTGGGGGGGCCGCAGCAGCCTTGGTCCTGCGAAGATTCCAGAGACCATAACATCCCAGTGTGATCTCACCATCTGTTTTTCAATGTCTTCTGCAATTTTTGGCTTCCAAACTTCATATAAGCTGGGATTCCATTGGATATTCACTCTGTTCTGCAGAAGATCAGCTAATTGCTCCATCTGGGCACAGGGAAAACTTGGCTCTGCTCCCACCTACCTTGCAGCCATCTTCTCTATTCAGTGCTGTGCCACCACTTCCTGAGAGACTAGTATGGGTTCCTTGTGCCAGTTCCACCTTCATCCTTGTTGGAGCCAAAAGTTCTGCTTTGAATACCATCTGCTCTCCAACACCGCCCTATTTCTGGACTCTCTATTCTGGTCCATTGATCTATGTGTCTGCTTTTATGCTGTGCCATGCTATTTTGATTACTATGGCTTTATAGTATAGTTTGATATTATAGTATAGTATGATATGATGGGTAGTGTGATTCCTCCAACTTTGTTCTTCTTTCTTAGGATCATTGTTTCTATGCATGATCTTTTGTTCTTCCATATAAATTTTTGAAATATTTATCCTAGTTCTGTGAAATATGTCATTGGAATCTTGATAGGAATTTCATCAAATACATAGATTTCTTTGGATAGTATGGACATTTTAATGGTGTTAATTTGTCCTATCCATGAACATAGTATGTGCTTTCAGTTATTTGTGTCTTCAGTTTATTTCTTTGGTGTCTCAAAATTGTCTGAGTACAGATCTTTTAAATCCTTTGTTAGGTTTATTCCTTGTCATTTTATGTTTTTTGAAGCAATTCTTAATGGGATTGTTTTCTTAATTTCCCTTTATGTTAGTTCATTATTGGCATATAAAATGAAACTGATTTCTGGATATTGATTTTTTATCCTACTAGTTTGCTGAATTCATTTATCATTTCTAGTAGTTTCTTTGGGGAATCTTTGGGGTTCTTTATGTACAGTATCATGTTACTTACAAATAAAGACAGTTTTACTACTTCCTTCCCAATTCGGATGCCTTTTATTTCTTCTTGTCTGATTGCTGTGGCTAGGACTTCCAGTACAATATTGAATAAGAGAGGTGAAAGCAGACACCCCTGTATTGCTTTTGATCTTAGTGGGAAAGGGAAAGCTTTAAGGTTTTGCTCATTGAGTTTGGGAACCTTCCCTCCTCTTGAATTTTATGAAATCAATTGAGAAGGGGAGGTGTTTGTGCTTCTTGGAATATTTGGTAAAATTCTCTTGTGAATCTATCCAGTCCAGGGTTTTTGTTTCCTGGAAGTTTTTAGATTACTGTTTCAATTTCACTAGTGTAATCTGTCTATTCAAATTTTCTGATTCTTCTTGATTTAGTTTTGGAAGATTGTATGTTTCTAGGAATTCATTCATTTCATCCAGGTTGTCCAGGAGTTGGCATATAGTTGTTCATAATATTTTTTTACAATCCTTTGTATTCAGTTATTTCTATTTTTAATTTCTGATTATATTTACTTGGGTCCTCTCTTTTTTTTTTCTTGATGAATCTGGTTAAAGGTTTATCAATCTTGTTTATCTTTTCAAAGAACCAGCTCTTGGATTCATTGATCTTTTGTATTTTTTAGACTCTATTTAATTTATTTCCGCTCTGATATGTATTATTTCCTTACTTCTACTCACTTTGGACTTTATTTGTTGTTCTTTCTCAAGTTTAAGTGTGAAGTTAAATTGCTTATTTGAGCCTTTTCTTGGTTTCTGAGATAGGCCTGTACTGCTATGGATTTGCCTTCCAAGTGTCCCACAGATTTTGAATTGTTGGTCATCCTTTTCATTTGTTTTAAGGTTTCTTCTGATTTCTTCCTTGATCTCATTGTCAACCCATTCATTGTGTAATAACATGTTATTAAGCTTCTGTGTCTTTGTGTGTTTTTTTCAGTGTTCTTCTTGTGATTGATTTCTAGTTTCACAGCGTTGTGATAAGAGAAGATGCTTGATATGATTTCAATCTTCTTAAATTTAATGAGACTTGTTTTGTGTCTTAACATGTGGTCTGTCATAGAAAATATTCCATGTGCACTAGAAAGCTATTTATATCCTGCTGCTTTGGGGTGATAGGCTCTGAAGATTATCATGAATCCATTTGATCTAGTGTGTTGTTTGAGGTCACAGTCTCCTTGTTGATTTTCTGCCTGGAAGTTTTATTCATTAAGTCAATGGGGTGTTGAAATCCCTAACTACGACTGTATTTCTGTTGATCTCTCCCTTTATGTTCATCAAAATTTGCTTTACATATTTAGGTGCTCCTATGTTGGGTGCATAAAGGTTGACTAAGGCTATATCCTCTTGTTGGATTTTTCCCTTTATCATTATGTTGTGTCCTTTGTCTCTTAGTAAAGCCTTGGTTTTAAAGTCTGTTTTGTCAGATATAAGTGCTCCTACCCCAGCTTTTCTTTCTTTTCCATTTGCATGAAATATCTTTTTCTATCCCTGTATTTCTAGTCTGTGTGTATCTTTCTATCTGAGATGGATCTCTTGGAATCATCATATATATGGGTCTTTTTTTCTTATCCATTCAGCTACCCTCTTTGTTATGATAGGAGCATTTAAGCCATTAACATACAAGGTGATTATTGATAGATATGTATGTAGTGCCGTTTTACTGTTAGAATGCTTTCCTTTTCTTTTTTTCCTCTTTTTCTTTTTCTTGTTCTTTTTCTTAAAGAAAGCACTCTAACATTTGTTTAAGTCCTGGACTGGTGTTAAAATCCTTTAGCCTTTTCTTGTCTGGAAAGCTCCTTATTTCTCCTTAGATGTTAAATGATAGCGTTGCTGGGTAAAGTAGCCTTGGTTGTATGTGCTTGCTTTTCATCACTTTTAATATCTCATCCCACTCCCTTCTGGTCTGAAACGTTTCTGTTTAGAAGTCAGATAACAATATAATTGGTGCTCCCCTATAGGTAACCACCTGGTTTTCTCTTGCAGCTTTTAGGATTCTGTCCTTGTTTTTAAGTCTTGTCATTTTAATTATGATGTGTCTGGGTGTAGACCTCTTTGGGTCCAACTTGTTTGGGACTCTCTGAGATTCCTGGACTTGTATGTCTTTTTCCTTCACCATATTAAGGCAGTTTATGGTCCGTATTTCTTCAAGTAGTTTCTTGGTCCCTTGCTCACTCTCTTCCCCTTCTGGTATTCCCATAACACAGATGTTGTTATGCTTCACGTTGTCCAAAATGTTTCCTAAGCTCTCCTCATTTTTTAACATTCTCTTTTCATTTTGCTATTCTGCTTGTGTATTTTTTCTACCTTGTCTTCCAAATCATTGATTCAATCATCTGCTTTATCTACCCTATTGTTTATTCCTTCCAGTATATTATTTATTTCAGATATTGCATTATTTATTTTTAACTGGTCCTTTTTATGGTTTCTTTGTCTTTTTTCATACTGTTGAGTATTCTTATAATCATTACTGTAAACTCTGATAATTTCCTTGCTTCCATTTTATGTAGGTATTCTTCTGGAGAATCATCTTTTTCTTTTATTTTGTGTCTATTTCTTTGTCTTCCCATTTTGGCTGCTTCTTCATATTTTCTGCCTTAGTTGTTAAACTAATCAGTTGTTAGGCTGATCAGATGTTAAAATAATCATGCTGTGATAAGCTTAAGTTCCACGGAGTGAGACAGAGTAATTTCTCCAGGTGGGACTTCTGCTTCCCCTCAGGCTGGTGACACTTGGAGAGGAGTGCTCTTCCTGAAAGTTATGGTTTCTGTAGTATGGGGAATGACTCAGTACAGGGATACTGGAGGCTATTCCTTCAGTTTTCTCTCTAGAGCCAGCAACCTCAGATTGTCCTCAAGCATCTCTAGTCCACTCGCCCTCCCTCTGCCAGAGCACTGGGTAAGTGGCTACAAACAAAATTTTGTGCATTGGCCCTTTAAGAAGCTCTCTGAGTTTCCAGCTGTCTCTCCCTGGCAGACAGAAACTGCTGCTTTTCACAGTTGGGTGTTATCTGGGTTCCTTTCTGACACTGTGCTGTAGCCTGTGTAGGGAGCTCAGTTTGGGGTTTAGACCCCACACTTCTCAAGAGAACTCCCCCAGCTGCTGAAATATCCCTTCAGTACTTCAGCTGCCACCCAGGGGAGCCCAGCGAACCCTCTCACATGTCCATACTCCCTACCACTGATGTTGCGGTGAAGTTGCTTTTTCTGTCTTTCTGTGATTAGAAGGCTTCTCTCCAGCTAGTGTCCAGTTGGTTATTCAGGATGCTTTCTCTACAATTTAGTTGTAAACCCAGGTTAGTCCTGGGAGGAGATTAGCGTAGCTTCCCCTTACTCTTCTGCCGCCTTGGATCTCCCATTGTGTTTTTGATCAGCATTTCTCTAATAAATAGTGATGTTGAAAATCATTTCATGTGCTTTTTGGTCATTTGTGTATCTTTGGAGAAATATTTATTCAAGTTCTTTGCCTATTTTTTAATAGGATTACGATTCCTAAATGCAGAAACATGAGCCTGTTCAGGTAGCTCATATATTTCATATATGAGTTCAGGTAGGCTTCATACAGTTCAGGCTTTTCTCTAAACTAGCAAACTCAGTCACTTTATTTTAAAAACAGAATTATATGCCAAGAGTTTCTGCAGCATTTATTGCTTCTACATTCCTAAGTGCCTAACTGCTTTGCCAGAAAATCTACACAATTCCATTTTCTCCAGCTACAATTATACTTATTTCTTGTTCATAACTGACTTTTCCATAATTGACAACCCAAAGAGCTAAACAAACTTTCAAGTTAGATTCAGAGAGCTGGTGATTATTAGACCAGGGATTCTCAAGAAAGTTTCTGAGAAAACAAATTAATCACTTGGGGAGGTTCTTAAAATGTAAATTCCTGAGACCCACTAGGAAAGATTCAGAATTAGTGGGTTTGGGTACCACATAGAAACCTAACATTTTAAAAAAATGTTACTTATTTATTTTTAGAGAGAGGAAAAGGGAGAGAGAAAGAGAGGGAGAGAAACATTGATGTGTGAGAGATACATCAATATATTGCCTCTCGCACGTCCCCAACTGGGGACCTGGCCGGGGACCTGGCCTGGAACACAGGCATATGCCCTGACTGGGAATCAAATCTGTGACCTTTTGGTTTGCAGGGTGGCACTCAATCCACTGAGCCTCAGCAGCCAGGGCAGAAATCTAACATTTTAACAAGCACTCCAGATGATTACCCTGAGGCTGACCTATGGTCCACCACTGGGAAAACGTTTTTCTTAAAAGATGGCAATGGAGAGAAACAACAAATGCCAACCACTGCTTGACATTTCTGAAGCCCCTGGCTTATCTAGTTTTCTCTAGTCCAAGTTATACTCTACATTAAAAAACAGACCTAGTGAGAAAATCTGATGAGCTTGAAGTCACACAGTAGGTAAGTGGCATGAGAACAGAGATACTGTTCACCATATATATGTACTGTGATAGCCTTGGAAGTAGCCTTGATGGGTAACTTCAGCATTCCTGAGTCAGCAAGAGCTGTCCTGCTGAATTAGGAAAGTGTATGTGCAGTACTGACTCCTAGTCAAGATGTGTAACACATTGATTGATATTACCTTGGAACCATGGGTCTAAGCAGTTTGGGGGTCACATGTAGTAGCTTGTAAGCATTCTTTTAAAAAGATTTTTAATTAAAGTGTAGCTAACATACAATATAGTGATCACCATCTTATGTCTAGTAACCACCTGACACCTTACAACGTATTACAATATTACTGACTATATTCCCTATGCTGTACATTACATCCCCATGACTTATTTATTTTATAACTAGAGATCTGAATATCCCCTTCACTTTCTTTTGCCCTTCTACCCACCCAATTCCCATCTGGCAAACCATCAGTTTGTTCTGTATATCTAAGAGTCTGTTTCTCTTTTGTTTTGTTTGTTTATTTGTTTTGTTTTTTAGATTCCAATAAAAGTGAATTAATATGTATTGTTTTCATTATTAAGTTATAATTTCCATATAACATTATATTAGGTTCAGGTGTACAAAATAATGATTTAGTATTTGTATATATTGCAAAATGATAACTACAGTAAGTTCAGTTATCATCTGTCACCTTACATATTTAAGCAATTCCTTTCCTCGAGATGTGGACTTTTAAGATTTACTCTCTTAGCAACTTTGAAATAGTATGCAATGCAGTAATATTATCAACTATTCTCACTATGCTGCATATTACATTTCCACGACTTATTTTATAGCTGGAAGTTAGTAGCTTTTGTCTTCTGAGCTTGTTCCTGCTCTCCATGCAGTGACTTTGTGAGAGAAGGTGGGAGAGCTGTTGCAAACTCTGTTTTCTTCTAGTTCAGACAGGTAAAGTAACTTCTCCAGAGTCCCCATCTAACGAAGAAGGAACAACATTGGAGTTTTCTCTCTAAGCTTGGAGCTGATCTTCAAAGTTGGACTTTTTAGAGCAGTCTTACCCTGCCATTCAGCATGATAATAAGACAAGGTTAAAAGCAAGTCAATGTATTCATGTTAGCCATTTTATCTACTAGCTAGTCTGTGGAATTCCATTGACCAATGTTAGGTTTAGTAGAGAATTGAGGGAAAAAATTGATAAGTAAAGCATTGCCTTCAGATGCTTGCTGAAGCTTTCACTACTAAAGGATGATCTCTTCTCTACTCTTCCTGGAGTGAGCAGTTGAGCTGGGGACAACAGACATTATTTCCATAACTCTGGTGTCATAGAACTAAGACAGAGTAGAAAGGACCATTCTTAGTTTTTGAGGCTAAGAAAACCTAAGGAATATGTAGGATATAATTCCCTTATACCAAGGATTAGGTAAAAAAGAAGCATCATGTGATCTTAAAAGCAAAAGGTTGTGCTATCAAAAAATGCTTGAAAAATCTATGATGTAGTCTAACCATCTAATTTTATAGATGGATAAATGAAGATCCAGAGAGAGAATGTGACTTAAGTTCTCTTTAAACCTTTAAATACTGAGCATTGATTTAAATTCTTATTCTTAATAGATTATAAGAGAAAAACATTAATAACAGCTAATTTATTTGCATATGTATTACATGCCAGGAAATTATTCTATATGCTTCATATTTAATCCCTACAGCAGCACCATAGGGTAGATATTATTATCATCTATATTTTATATATGAAGGCAGTAGAAAGTTTAAGCAAATAGCCCACAGCCTTGTACATAGGTTTACATTTGGGATTAGAACCCAACGAGTCTGGCTTCAGAGCCTATGAGCTTAACTGCTATGCATCCTGTCCCAAACACAGGAGGCAGGATTGCCAAAATAATCTTCTTCACACTCTCCCTAGCCTGTCAATTCCCTGCTCAAAAATCCATGGTGGATTCTGATTGCAACAATACTGAATCTTGACTGCTTCACTGATGTTTAAGGAATTCCAATCATAGTGAAATGAGAACCCCAACTCACCAACCATACCTTGAATTACTACTCATGGACTCCACCATCTTGCCAAGGCCACTGTGCCTTTCTGGGTAGTTATTCAGTGCTAATAAAACATGTTTGGAGTTATTTTATGCATGACACATGGAATGATCTCTGCCTTCTAGGAAACTTTACATCTAGAGCATTTTGCAATTGCTACGAGCAGTGAAGCTTCTTGTTGCATAGTGTTATTTTTGTTTGCTCTAGTCTCTGCCACATGATGCAGTTCCATTTTTAGAACTTTCCAGATTATTTATGTAAAAACCCACTCAAACAGTGTGATTCAAGGTATACATTCAGTGAGCAAGGTAGCTCTCTGGCTTCTGAGTTATGCTGGAGTTTAATAGATGTAAGTTTAGGAAGGTATAGAAAAGAGAGCCAAACGACCAAGTCATGATTCTCTAATAACTCAAAAACTCCATGCCCATCTGTACCATCATAAATTCATCCTAAAGTATCTATTTCTCAGAGTTTTCAGCTATGACAATCTCAGAACAGGTCCAAGCTAAGGCATTAGCTCCATACTGCTCAAAATATAAGAGTAGCTGTCACAAAGACTATCTAGGGACATAGTAAATGAAAGAAAATTTACAATCATGTTTCAGTCAAAGGAGGACCATGCAAAACTTTGGTTCTGGAGAATAAAATAAGGGGAGTGGTATTAAGGTATGAAAAAATTTGGTTTTGACTGAACCTCATTTAGAATCTGATCTTTAAGTAGTTCTGTTGCATTAAGTACAAAATGACCAAATAGTCTTTCTGAAAGGCACTGAGGGCTCATCAAATCCCATCCCTCTTATCTTTTTTTCTTAACCAGGAGCAGAAAAAGAGGTGCTCAAAAATTGAGCAGAAAAAGAAGTGTCTGATAAAACTTAGAAACATATGTATGTTTGGCCAACATGTGATTGGAAAAAATTTTGAATTTAATTTGTGTGGTTGGTCATGTCCTTTCCTGATCACCACAGTTGCCATCGTATGCAATTGTCTTGTACCAGACCAGTTAACATGCTTATGTTACCTGCCTGGCTACTGAAGATATTCAAATTTGCAACCCCCTGCCAAACTACCCCATACTGATGAAATTATATACTGTGCAGGGACAGGAGGCCACCCAGGGCCATATGCAACTGTTCTGAACTTGAAACCAGGGGAAATAAAATATGTTAAAAATTTCAAGTGAGGTTGCAAATACTAATAATATGTCTTTTGAAGGATTTATAATCAATAATATTATAATACATATTTGAAAGTTGCCAAGAGAGTAAATGTAAAATTTCTCAGCACAAGAAAAAACAAATGTATTGCACCTTTGTGTGATAACACATGGTAACTATACTTACTTTGGTGATCATTTCAGTGTATACAAATATCAAATCATTATACTGTATACTTGAAACTAACATAATATGTCAATTATACCTCAAGAAAAATGTTCAAACTAGACTATGACCAGAAAGATATCAGACTACTATGAACAAAGTATCCTTCCAACATAATCAAAACATTGTTGACTATTTTCTTTACTAAGTACCTACTTCTGAAATTCCTTTTGAAACTCCATTCATTACCCCTTCAACTTGAGGGAAGGTTGGGAAGGGAATTTAATGAAGATAAAATTCAAATCAATAAACATGGTATTTTTAGCAGATGGCATGAGTATATAAAGTTTAATTTGTTAAGAAAAATGAAATTAACATGGTTTATGTGAAAAAAATCTAACATTTTTCAATGTTGATATACATGGAAGTGTTCCTATCAGTGTAATATACTAAGGTATGAGAAAGGGTTGGTTTGCTAGTTGTAATTTGCTTTCTATTTTAAATCATACCTCAATAGTTCCCCTATGAAATGGGGAAGATAAAACCTGTCTTTCTTTGTTTTCTTATTTTGTAGACTCTTAAATAAAAATGTCCGATGGTTTAATCTTGGCTTTACCCTAGACTCTCCAATGATTGACCATTTTCCTGACCTTAATGTTATGTCTCCTCCTTAGAGAAACTTCCTTCTAAATGTGAGGAAAATCCTGGTTTGGCGACATTCAGTTATGTGTCTAGGCAGTTGAAGCTGCTCAACAGTTGTCTATTAATTAAACACCCACAGGAGTTCTTGGATTGTACCAAGCTTGTGGCCAAGGTCAATTTTGATCAAATATGTACTGAATGCCATAGAGAAAGTGAGAAAAGAGAGTTAACAGAAATCTTCATATCCTACTGAATACCAAAACTCAACTCTGTCAGATTCTCTATGGTGGATAAGCCCTGAGGGTGTACTTGAGGGTACTCTCTGGATATTCGAGCAAGTCTGTTGCATTGAGAGGCCAGACACAAGGTGAGTCTAAGCAAGAATGAAGCCATATCTGAGGAAGAGTGCTGGAGGGAAAAATCTGAAGACCATCATCTGAAATAAGTGTGGTGTGTGACAGAGCTGCAGCAAAAGAGGAGGAGCTGGCTGAAGACAGAGAAGGTGAACAACAAGCTTCCACAGAGACTCTGGCATTTGGTTTGGGGTTAGAACTGCAGTTCCACACTCACCAACTTAATTTGAGCTCTCCAAAGAGGCAGGAAAGAACAAGGACAACCTTTACCAAAGCAGGCATCTCTCTCTCCACACACACACACACACACACACACACACACACAACCTTGTTAAAACCCAAGAATGTGTATGTGCATGTATGTAGGGTCTCTGGTGGTAGTTGGGGACAGAGAAGAAAGTAGAATATGAGTGGGAGGGAAAGAGAGTAAAGGAAAAAGTCCAAAAGCAGATTCTTCTGATGTTAGCCCACCCCTTGCTTTCTTTACACTAATCTACAATGTGTAAAGAACTTCTAACTGGAGGTTATTAAGAGATTTGAAATAGTTCTCCTGTTTAAAACCAGAAACAGTTTATTCTTTTTTTTATTCTTTATTTTATTGATTATGCTATTACAGTTGGTCCATTTCCCCCCTTCGATCCCCTCCACTCTGCCCACCCCCTCCCACCCACATTCCCCCCTTTAGTTCATGTCCATGTGACATAAGTTCTTTAGTGTCTACATGTCCCATACTATTCTTACCCTCCCCGTCTATTTTCTACCTACTGTCTATGCTACTTATTCTCTATATCTTTTCTCCCTCCCCTCTCCTCCCACTTCCCTGTTGCTAACCCTCCATTTGATGACTTTTTTTTTACTGTTCATATTTTCAATCTTCTTTTTCTTAGGCAAGTCCCTTTAACATTTCATATAATAAGGGCTTGGTGATGATGAACTCCTTTAACTTGGCCTTGTCTGAGAAGCACTTTATCTGTCCTTTCATTCTAAATGAAAGCTTTGCTGGATAGAGCAATCTGGGATGTAGGTCCTTGCCTTTCAGGACTCGGAATACTTCTTTCCAGCCCCTTCTTGCCTGCAAGGTCTCTTTTGAGAAATCAGCTGACAGTCTGATGGGGACTCCTTTGTAGGTCACTGTCTCCTTGTCTCTTGCTGCTTCTAGGATTCTCTCCTTCATTTTTACCTTGGCTAATGTAATTATGATGTGCCTTGGCGTGTTCCTTCTTGGGTCCAACCTCTTTGGGACTCTCTGAGCTTCCTGGACTTCCTGGAAGTCTATTTCCCTTGCCAGATTGGGGGAGTTTTCCTTTAATATCTGTTTAAATAACTTCTCAATTTGTTGCTCTTCCTCTTCTGGTACCCCTATAATTCAGATGTTGGAACGTTCAAAGGTGTCCTGGAGGTCCCTAAGCCTCTCCTCATTTTTTTGAATTCTTGGTTCTTCATTCTTTTCTGTTTGGTTGTTCCTTTCTTCCTTCTGGCCCACTCCATTGATTTGAGTCCCAGTTTTCTTCCCCTCACTATTGGTTCCCTGTGCATTTTCCTTCATTTCTCTTATCGTAGCCTGCATTTGTTCATCTAATTTATGTCCAAAGTCAACCAATTCTGTGAGCTTCCTGATCACCAGTGCTTTGAACTGTGCATCTGATAGTTTGGCTATCTCTTGTTCACTTAAAAAAAATTGGTTCTGGGGCTTTCAATTCTGTTTGAGCCATCTTTTTTATTTTTTAGTTTCCTTTGTTTTGGTTGCGGCTGTTACGTAAGGGCGGCGGAGCCTTAGGTGTTCACCGGGGCGGGACACTGTAGTCGCTGGGTTGTGACGTTGTATGTGGGGGCGGGGTCTGAGAGGGAACAATGGCGTCTGCTCCGCTCTTTCTAGGACTTCTGTCCCCTCCACTGCCTCCCACAAGCAAATTGGGCCCTTCTGGTGCTGGCTCCCGGGTGGGTGGGCTTGTGTACTTTCTCGGACTCCGTGGGCTTCCCTGAGAAGTCTCCTGTGAGGCTGAGAGAATCTCCCGGCCTCAGCTCCCAGTTGGGGTTCTTAAGCTTTGAAACCCAGTGGCGCTGGGTCCCTGGGCCGCGCAGTCCCAGTCGCTGCCCATTTTCGCTTAGTTTGTGCGCAAATGTGTGACTGCGAACAGCCACCTGCCTTGCACCCCTCACTGGGTCTGCTAGTTGCCTCCCAAGCCCAGGGTCTGCCACCGGTTCATCAGCTGCCTTCTGTGTCCTGCACGCCCACGTCTGGGAGCCAGCGCTTTTTCCTGCTGGGACCCCTTGACCCCTCTCCACAGGCCTCCGACTCCACCTCTCCTTACCGGTCTGGATATACTGTAGTCCGACTTCTGTTCAGTTCATTTCTCTCTGTTCTGGTTCTTTTTTATTTCTCAATTTTTGTTGTCCTTAGTTTTGGTTGCACGAGGAGGCACAATGTGACTGCCTATGCCTCCATCTTGGCCGGAACTCAAGGAAGTTCTTCATGCTTTGGGAGAATTGAGAAACTTCAGAAGTTCCATGTGTTGGTGACAGAGGTGACAAGACCTGTGGGTGGTGTGCTCTTCCAGATTAATCTTTCTGGGTAGCGCGAGGTGGGGGCCCCGCTGGCAATGCACAGTGGAGCCAGGCTGGGCGGCGGGCAGGAGGCCGCGGGCGGCGCTCTCCACAGGCAGTTTATTCTAATGACATACTGGTTTTCATTTTCCTTTATGAGTTATAGTCATCTTTCTCTTTCTCCTTTCTAACATAGATATTTTTTATATCTCCGGGCTATTTCATTTAATCAGCAAGATGTGTTTTTCTTCTAGATTTGGAATTCAATTGTATTGTGGCCAAGATAACAAACTTATTTTACTTTTACCCTGCTTCATTTAGACTGATTCAATGCTTCCTGACAGTAACTGCCTCCCAGAACAATAAGATTTATGATGGTAAATATGCTTTTATAAAAGTAATTGAAAAATATTTATTACCTTTCTATTATATGCAAGACAATGTGTTATTTGCAGGGTGTGAAGTGAGGGTTGAGTAGAAAGAAATACAGAACCAAGTCTGTGCTCTCAAGGACTTTAGCCTAGTTGAGAAGATAAAATGTTTAGACAAAATCTATGGCTAATAACAATATAAGGAAATTACTTAAAAGGGTCATTTGTGACATTTAGACACTACCCTATGAACTCAGATGAAGTAACATTCCATCATCAAAGGCCAAGAAGCCTAACAAAGGCTTTAAAATGCCTGATATGCACCATACATGCAATATATACTTTTTGGATGAGGTGAAATTTGAGCTAGATCTCAAATAGTGGGTAGTCTTTTGAGTGGTAGTTTAGAACAGAAACTATAGTATTGATAAACTACATTTATATAGGGAAATGAAGAGGAAGGATAGGTTGTGCTGAGGGGACACTGCAAGTAGTAGTTTTTCTAGTGTAAAGTGTTTGTGGGTAGAGCTCACACTGTGAATGTGGATGGTGCCATATAAGTAAAGGCCTAGGATGTATGGAAAAAGAGTTTGAGCTTTAGCATGTGGATGGTGGGAAACCACTGATGGTTTTCAACAAAGGTTAATGTCAAGAAAGGATGAATATGGTGACAGTGGGCAAGATGGACTGACAGGAAGAGACTGGAAGTGGTTGGACCAGTTAGGAGGCTACTGAAATAGTTTGGGAAAAAAAGGATTAGGGCTGTAAGCAGTGTAATAGTAGTAGAAAATGTAGTAAGATATGCAACAACATGTAGCAGATAAATGAACAGGATTTAGTGACTTGATTTCATATGTGGGGCAAAAGAAAAGTGGAAGATAAGATGACTCAGGCTTTTAGACCATGAGACTAAAGAATGGTGGTGGAATTACCACAAATATTTACTCTGCTTAAGTTGTTCAGTAGTGTCCTAGGGTAGTTCACAAAAGAATGAGTCTCAGGGAGCTAATTTTGTTGGCTGTTTAACTTCATTTGTATGTATGTATCTTGGGACTCTCGAACTTGAAGAGACTTAGATTCTAAACTGGCATGTTTGAACTCTGCACTGCAGTCAGGGCCAACCAAAATTTGTCAGGTCAATTCCATTGTGTACTGATTTAGCTCTCTTGCTTTTTCATTCAGATTGCAAGTCTATTGGTTCTATTCAGATTTTCCATTTTTAGGCAGTTCATTTAAGGACTGAGTCACTTTTGTTCATTGGCATGTCTTCTTCCCTACTCACCTGTGCAGCACTTTCTGTCTGCTTGATATTAGCACATGTCTTCATGCTTATTTTTGGCATTTGAAAAGGAAACAAACTGTATTTGAACAACAATAAAATATGTGGGGAAAAGTAAAAATAAAAAGAAAAGAAAAAAAATTGAGACATCCCAGGGACTGATACTTGCTACTTTTTTATGTAACTAAAGGCACCAACCCTAGAAAACTAATGATGTCTTTATTTTTTATTTTATTAAGTTAAATAAAGGAGCCCTATTGCCTGTAGAGCAAGCACAGAAGTGCAGGAAGATCATATTTTTTTTCTTTTCCTTATACAGGCTTGGGTTCAGCAGCATACGCTTGAATGAATTCACTGAAGCAAAAGAGACACCAGAGGAAGATATATAAAAGATTAAAAGAATAATATCAGGTAGTATATAAAAATCTACTTAGCATTTTATGTACTTATTCCAAAGACATTTATAATAATGTAGTTTGTCCACAAGGCAGAATATTCCGCACCCCACCCAAACATATGCACACTAAAAAATAACAAACCTCTATGGTCACTGCTATATATTGGAAAGTAAATGGAGGTAGAATAAAATATGATTTTTGATTGCAAAAAAGGATAGATTGAAAAGTAGAGTCCAAGGATCTTTGTTCTTGAAATTATAATAGATTTTACTACAATTCATTTTAAAAACATTTTCATAAATATTAGTTCATTTGATTCTCACGGCTTTCTTGTGAAGTAGATCAGATAGATATCATTATTTCCTAAGCAACAGAGAGGATAAAGTACTCACCCAAGGTCACTGAGCAATTTAGTATCAATACCCTTTCTTTTTATTCTTTATTTTTCTTAGGAAGGGAAAGGTATTGCTAAGCTTTGCTCTGGGCCTCCACAGTCTATCAGTCATCAAGGGCAGGGGACAGCAGAAGAGAGATGGAAGTCCCTCCTGCAATATAGAGACCATGGAGCTGTGGAAGCCCCACATACCCCTGTCAGTGAAATTCAGAAATGGGAAGGGAGCACCCAGCATTTTTGGCTCAGTTCCCTCAGAATGGGAGTCACGCTCCACCTTATCAAGATCAATGGTTGATTTTCCTTAAGTATCTAGAAATGTTGTATGGGAATAACCCCCCTAATGAAGTTTAGATAATGGGTCATAGAAAGGCAAGACATCTTTTTTTTTTTTTTTAATTTGAAGACCTAAAGTGTTCCATTTTAGCATAGGATGAATCAAGTCATGGTCTGAGGGTTTTTTGAAGAGATCAATCTCATTCACACACAGAGTTTTAAAGAATGATTTGTACAGTAGCGAATATCAAATTTAATCTCTTTCTACCTTTCTTTCTTGAGCTTATGATCTATGTGTCAATGGAATACTACACAGCAGAGAGAAAGAGGGAGCTCCTACCCTTTACAACAGCATGGGTAGAACTGGAAAGCATTATGCTAAGTGAAATAAGCCAGGCAGTGAGGGACAAATACCATATGAGCTCACCTCTAACAGGAACCTAATCAGCAAAAGAAAAAAGTGAGCAAAATATGACCAGAGACATTGAAATTAAGAACAATCTGACAGTAACCAGAGGGGAGGTGGGAGGGATATGGGGGAAAGAGTTTTCAGGAACAACTATAAGGGACACATGGATAAAATCAAGGGGAGTGGAGGCAAGGGAGCGAGGTGGGTTTGGTTGGGGTATGGGAAGAGTGGTGGGAGTAAATGCAGACAACTGTAATTGAACAACAATAAAATAATTTAAAAAAATCTATGTATCAAACTGTCTACTGACTATCACCACTGTTATGTAATTCTTCTACGCATACTTCAGACTCAACAGATTTAATACCAAATTCATTATCACTATCTTAACCTATCTGACATATATGTATCTGTTTTGGGCAGCACCGCCTAACCAGTTTCTTAGGCCAGGAAACTAGAAATCATTCTTTAATTCTCCTTTTTCAATATTCTTTTATATTCCATACCCAAGTCTATCAATACAGCTCTGAAGCATCTATCACCATTCCCTTCTCTTACTCTACTGGACTACTGTGTCCTCCCATTTTGTGGTCTCCCTGGTTTCATGCTCTCCTCCATATTTTACTCAATGATTATGAGATTTCCATAATACAAATCTGATCATGTCTTTCCCTTACTTAATGCTTGCTAATGATTTTACTCTGGCTATAGGATCAAGTTTGAATTGTTCAGTAAGCTCCACCTAGCTCTCTGAGAGTATCTTCTCTTACTCCCTCTCACATACCTTGGACTCCAGCCACACAAGAGTGTCTGTCCTCAGCACACCTCTGACTTTCCTCATGCCTTTCTCTTGTTCTTGGATGTCTCCACTTGATGCTTAGTCTTTGCTTATAAAAGCTACTTCTCTTTCAAGTTGCAGCTCAAATGTTACTTCCCTTCTCTACAGCTCTCCCTGACTTCTCCAGGCAGAACCAAACCCTCTTGCTACTGTGCTCCCATGGTCCCAGAGTTCTCTATAGTTCTATACATACATTGAAAATAGTTCCTGTCTCGAGGTTTTGTTATTATTTGTACAAATAAAAAAAGCTTAGGGATAGGAAGATGGGTCTTATCCACCCTTCCCCTATCTTAAATACTTTTAATAGTACTTGGCAGTTAGATGCTTTTCAGAGAATGCTCATTAAATCTGTGTTTAATTGTTAAATCCATGTAATCATTCAGTCCCTATGTTAGGCCCTGGGAATTCAAAAATAAGCCACCAAAACCTCATTCTGTGTGTCATGGAGCCAACCATCAATGCTTAGACTGGGTGGGGGAATACACACAAAAAATGCAGAATTCCAATGTAACACAGTAGGTGTGCAGTTTAAATTTAAATCTTCAGACAGCATAAAACAGAGGTTAAGAGCATGGGCTCTTCTCTGGAGTGGAACTAGCCTGGATTTGAGTCTCGGTTCTACCACTTACTAGTTGTGTTGTTTTAGACAATTTACTCAATGTCCTTGTGTCTTGCTTTCCTCATCTGTAAAATGGAAATTATTATGGTCTTTACCTCACAGGGCTATTTTGGGGATTATGTGAGTTATTATCTGTAAATAATTATTTACAGATATTAAATCTGTAAATAATATACAGATTTGGTATATATATAGGTCTGGTATATAATAAATGCTAACAAACTAAATTAAATTAAATCTAGTGGAGAGTACAAAGAAACTTAAATTACTTCATTTGAGGGATAATGTTATCTGGCTTTGTTCCTTCCTTACCAACTCTGCTTTCACCTCCTCATAATGACCTCCCTAATTCCTGTCACTTTAAGTTCATGTCATGTTTGAGAAAAGAGAAGAGGAAGGTATGGTGGAAATACCTTCCTGCAGGGTGGATTGCACAACCCGGCATCCTGCCACTCTACTTACCTACTTCACACCCAGAGCCTCAACTTTGCTCAGGGCCAGTCACCTCTATGTGGCTAAGGCTGAGCCATGGGGCACTGATAAGTGGGTCTTAGGTGCTTCTCTGTCCTGTTACCAGTGTCATTTCTCTTCCATCTCTCACTGGGGATGGCTCAGCCCACACTTGCCTGATTTTCTCACAGAAAAGACTGTGCAGACCCTTGAGACTTGTAGGCAGACATTTTGCAGGGCCTTTGACAACCTCTGGCCAAGTGGGGACCTTGGCCCCAGCCATTCCCTCCCTTATCATGTCTTTTCCTCTGGCTGCCACCCTTGTGGGGCCTCTGTGCCCAAGAGTGTCAAGGGAGAAAGGGAGAAAGAAGAGAAAAATAGCTAATAGCTTTAGTAATTATTTATGTATTGCTTTATTTATTTCCTGAGACAACTGTTTTTGCCATATTGCTGGAATGTGTGTCTGCCTTCTCAGATTTGGCAGGCTAATTAAGTCACTGCTTTAATGACTCCAGAACCACATCCCTGAGAGGTCATCCTAATTGTTTCTGCCTCCCCAGCTGGATGCCAGGGCTTTCATGCCTGTCTGGAGGCTACAGCTGGCCAGGGGAAAGGTATGTGGTCTCAAGATCCTTGCCCTCTGCCCTGGCTATCTCCACTACTCTTCTATCAGAGGTCTTGTAGCCTATTGCAAGCTCCAAGGAGAGCTGGTAAACTCAGCCTTTGCCAGAGATGTGGAAGGACATGGACTCAGAGATGAAGCATGTCAGAGGGACTGGGAGGAGCACCAAGTGCACCTCACCTGACCATTAGCTGTCAAGATCACTGAAGCCTCCTTTAAGAAGTTCACCAGATCCCTTTATTTGCTAGAGTCTTAGTAATCCTTAAATCTGGACAGGAATTTATAAGCCTATTCATAAATATTGTTTCTTCTTACTCTTAAAACAGTCTGGTGAGGTAGATGGTATTATCTTATTTTATAGGTTAAAAAATGAGGCTTAGAGAGGTTAAGACAGTTGCCCATAATATGGTAACCCTGACCTTTTCACTCCAAACCCATGCTCTTTTCAACATTCCAGGGATGTCTCTATGCTTTCCCCTTCATCCTTACAAATGGTACAGAGGAAATGCTTTAACGGCCTACCCTTTATGTGCCCTTCTTTCCATTTATAATGTCTCCCCTGCAGTCTCCAGTGTTCTCTAGCTATATAGGAGGCCTGAGCAATGTGCCACATCTTAAATATCCCTTTCTTCCCTCCCAGCAAGAAAAAGAGTTGAGGAATCTGATTCTTACTATTGAGCTGATGACTGATCCTTGGTAGCAGGCCTTATATGCAAGTCCTAAGGAGTTCATCTTTTGAACAAGGACTGAAACTTAATAGACGATGTTCAGCTGATGGAGACTCAGACGCTAAGGTCAGCTGGTAGTGAAGACAGTATTTTAAATGTGAAGGTAGCTGGAACTCTCTATTTCAAATAGTGCTCAGTTTCTACAGGAGCAAAGAGAAGGATGTGAAGTTCTTGTGCCTGACATGTGCCTGAAAGGGCTCAGTCAGTGCTGCTGCCTTTCTGGCTGGTGAGCAGCTGCAGGGAGGCACACACATTAGCAGAGTCTCCACTGCTGAGACCATATGGGACTCTATTCTGGGTAGAGGACCAAATGTTCCAGGAGAATATAAGTGGGGAGGACCCTGGGTTGGAAGTAGAAGGCCATGGGTTCTCATTCCTGGTTTGCTGTTGCTTCATTGAGTAAATGCCTTTACCTCTCAGGTCCCCTTTCTTACCTGTAAAATGGAATGAAGCTTTCTCAAGTGGAAAATGAGCATTTGGAGAAACTGTATACTTTCTGAACACAGTATCCTGTTTGATCAGCAAGTCTTATTTAAACTGAGGATGAGACAACAAACTCAGAAAGTTTATGTGACTTCCCCAAAGTCATGACCAGCAAGTGGCAGAGCAAGCCCAATTTTGTTCATATTTCAGGGTCATTATATGTTAAATGGAAATGATGGTAATGATGATGGTGATAGTGACAATAATGGCTGCTAATGAGTATTTATCATAAGCCAAGCTTTGTGCTAAGCACTGTTATTTAACCCTCACAACATCTCTCTAGGGAGAGTGCTATTATTCTCATTTTATAAATGCTAAAAGCTGAGGCTCAGTGGTTGAATGCCTTGCTTAAGGTCACATGCATAGCAAATAGCAGAGCTAGTGCTTAAACCTGGGACTCTTGACCTCTAGGTTAGTGCTCTTGACACCATACTAGTGTGCTTAAAATCCTAGATGAGAAAGTACATTGGAAATGTGCAGTGCTGATTGCAAGCAGGTCCTCTATGACACTTTATAAAGCCCACCAAATGAACCTGGCAGCCTCTAAGGGGAGTGCACACTTGTTTGGGCACCAGGCCAGAAGGTCAGAGCAAGATGGAGCAATGCCTACAGGACACCTATTTTCGCCAGCAGGAGGCTCAAAGTCTGAGAAGGTGGTATGTTTTGAATCCTCAAACCTTCTCTGTCATTGAATCAGCTGATCTGCACATCACCAGGGTATGCAGTACTCAGTGGGCACCTGTTTGAGAGTAATTGTTCCATTTATTTCTTACCATCTTGACTTCTGAAGTATTTGTTCCCTGAATCTTCAGCCTTTTCAGGCAACTAGGGAGAAACGTCCCTTTTCCCCACCACTGCTCCATATTTAGTTTGCCCAGACAGAAGTTGGCCTGTTATCTCTGTCACTCTACCTCCTGAGTCTCAAGGGAACCAAAGCTAACACACCAGCTATTGTAGCATTTTATTCAGAACTATGCTGAGACACCAAAAAGCTTGCATTTTGCATCTTGTAAATTAAAAGGGATTTTATTGTTGGGTTCAGTGTCCTGATAGGTACTCAAGCTAGCTTTAGCACTAAACCCCTTTTTTCAGCAGTATCATTCTCTCTCCATAAAAGTCACAGCTTATGTTCCTTCTGAGAGCTTTCCAGTGTACCATTTGTCTATTATCATGTTGCAAAGAGAATTCAGGGAGAGAAATCCAGAAATGTCTGGGGAGGCTGTGACATCATGCAAACTAGATACCATAACAGGTAGGACAAAGATGAGAAAGCTTCAGAGGCTGCTGATGAGACAGTGGTTTCAGGGACAGACTGATATGGAATCAAGTGTTTTCCAGTGGTGGTGTTATATTTTCCAGGTCTTTCAGCACACCCGCAAGTCCTGACTCAACCTAACCTTCCATTTCTTAGATTTGTTTTCCTAGGTTTTTGAGCACCTCCAGAACGTGTCACATGGCTATGCAGACTGGTGGCCCAAAGTTCAAAGTTTCCAGGCACTGTGTAAGGCACTTTATATGAATTGTTTCATTTGATCTTTGCAAGAACCTTATGAGGTAAGTGCTGTCATAATCCCTATTTTATGGGCAATGATAATTAGAGTTTTTGAGTGACTTGTCCAAAGTCACATAGTAGAGCTTGGATTTAAACTGAGGTAATCTGACATTAGAGCCCATACTCTAATTTAGGGGCCCACACTTGTTCTGTAAGGGCCTAGAAGATAGTAAAGGTTTCAGACTTTGAGTGCCATAGATCTCCAGTGCTGCTGCTCAGCTCTGCCATTGTGGCATGAAAGCAGCCACAGGCAATATATGAATGAATGAGAATGACATTGTTCCAATAAAAGTTTATTCATGGATACTGAAATTGAATTTCCTATAATTTTCACAAATCATGAAATATTTTCCTTCTTTTGATTTTTTTCTCAGGCAATTAAAAATGTGAAGGTCATTTTTAGCCTGAAGTCAATACAAAAACCAGCAGTGGGCCAGCTTTGGCCCATGGCTATGGTTTGCTGACACCTGCTCTAACCACTACATTATTTGGGGCTCCTCCAATTGTTAAACTCAATGGTCACAGCATTTAAAGGTGATGATATATCCCCCTTTACTCCTCCCATGATTTTGAATTCAACATTCACACCCACTTTTCCATCCACTTTTATGTTCCCTTAGTCTCTTATGGAAGCTTTTTTTTCCCCACCTACCTTTCAAATATTCATATTTTCAAAGATTAATAGTTGACTTATTTCTTTCTTTACTGTGTTACAGTAATTGATTCTGCTTCAATAACTAACACTTGCTGTTAATGTAGTAAATTTGAGCATGGGCTTTGGAATTTTACTTGCCTGGGTGTAAATACTGCTACAATAAATACTGCTTGTGTAACCTCATAGGGTTGTTGTGAAGATTAAATAAATTATTTGAAAAAGTCTTGGAACCAAGTTTTTAATATAATAAAATATTAGTGTCATCATTGTTATTGTGCCACTATGATGAGATATTGACTTCCTAGTCTATATCTCCAGTTCAGACTTCCATTTTGAGTCCTAGACCCAAATATTGTATTGGCTCTTTAACATACGTATTTGGATATCCCACTGGCATCTTGACCTTAACATGTCCCACACCTAACCCATCATTTCTTTCTGATTCTCACAACTCCTCACCCTAACCTACTATTTTTCCTCCATCATTCTTAATTCTTGTTAACAGTAACACTGTCTTGTGAGTCACTTACTTGAGAAAGCTGGGAGTCCAGTTTCATATCAGAAAAAAATGACAAGAACACCTAGCTTTAAAGCCAAGATGAGATAGAACTTTTTAAATCCTCCTCAGTTGGAACTTGAGACTAGCTATGTGGTTGATTTGAAAATTTTCCTCTTCCCTTTCCTAATCTTCTCCCCTTCACTCTTGTCAGATTGATCCTTTTTCTCTCCTTTAAATTCAATGTGCCCACTTTCTAATTCCTCACCTGTGATTACACAGTTCTTCTCATCTGAAATGTACCTCCCGATATATCTCCAAATGTTGTACATCATTCAAGAACTAAAACACCCATGAAGACTTCTTGACTTCTCTAGTCAACAAAATAAGATATATTTTGGAACTGAGAGCTTATATTTTAAAATTGAATTTATTTATTGTATATTTCATACTTTATAATTTTTTCTGTCATGTGTCTATATATCATATTGTTTCAATTAGATTATAAGCATCTTAAGTTCACAGAGCATGGAATGTTCTTGTGAATTTTCCACAGTGCCTTGTACAGGTCTTCTTTTGACCTTAATCACTTATTCTCTAGCTCCTCTCCCTCTAGTAAATGTGGACCACAAGGTTCTATTTCATCTGCTTTTCTTCTTTTCCTAACTTTCTTTCTTGAATATTTTGAATCTATTTTTCTGAGATAAATTTTTATAGTTATATCTATGACTTCCCTAATTTTCATCTCATTTCCTAATCTCTCTCTTGAGTTCCATTCCCACATCTCAGCTATATGATAGACATTTTCACAAGGATGCCTTACCTGACCTTCAAACTTAATGCTATATCAAAATCTCAACTCATCATCTTCCCTTCTTACCCAACCTTGACATTTCCCTATAGCATTAATAGTTTCTTTAACCTGGATAAGAATTATAGTTGTCTTGGACTGCATTCATCACACACATACAATCACTCACCATCATATATCTACTGTTCCTTTATGGTGTCATTTATGCTCCGCCCTTTCAAGGTTCACTACTACAGTAACAACAGCAATAATAGTAATTATAATGGTAAACATGGATCGAGTGTTTGTTATAATCAGGTACTAGGCTAAATGCTTTAAATCATTTCATCCTCATCATAGTCCCATGAGGTAGGTATTCTTACTATCCTATTTTCATAAGTGAGAAAATTAAGACTCTAGATGGCAGAGCTAGAATCACAACAAAAAGGGTTTAGACTCAGATTCTCACCTTAACCACATTGTTACTTACTCCACATTCCTAGATTTCTGTAATTGTTTCCTAACTGGTATGCCTGCGATTGCTTGCTCTTCTGTCAATCTTTCCTGCATGTGATTTCCAGAATAATCATCTGCAAACATTGCTATCATTATTTCATTTTTCTTCTCAAAATTCATTGTTATCTCTCTTTCATCCACTAAATTATATCTTTCAATGGCCAAACATACAAAGTCCTCTGCACTCTTATCACAACCTAAATTCTCAGCTTTATTTTTGGAAGTGTATGTGTTCTTTGACATTAACTTAGCTCTGACTCCTGATGATTCTATGGATGAATGCTGTCCACAATGCCTTGACCTCAACAGCCCTGCTCAACTCCTATAGACTTGTGTCTATAGCTTCTTTTATGGAGTCAATCTATTTCATGTTTGGTCTTCCCCTTTTCCTGCTGCCTTCTATTCTCCCAGCACTATTGTCTTTTCCAAAGAACACTACCTTCTCATGATATGCCCAAAGTGGGGGAGTTTCAATTTTGTCATTTTTCCTCCAGCAATGTTTCAGGCTTAATTTGCACCAGGACTCACTTGGATTGTCTTTTTGGTGGTCCAGGATATTTGTAGCGCTTTCCTCCACCACCTTATTTGAACTAAATCAGTTTTTTTTTCCCTACTAGCCTTCTACACTGTCAAACTTTCACATCTATACCTGAATATATTTTCATGAATAAACTACACTCTCTTATTCAGCCATCCTATAGTTTCATTTCATATTTACCCCTATCATTCTACTCAATTCTGACCATGCTGTGAGCTCCTAGAGAAAAAAGAATGGATATGCACGTTCGTACCCCACAGTGCCTCCCACCTAGTCCATAATCAGTGAATATGTTTCAAGTGATTGATAGTAAGGATTCAGTTACCACTTGGAGGATCGGATTGTTTAATTATACCTCAACACTCTCCTCTTTATTTCCACCCCATTATCCCTCTCATTTTTCTCCTTGGCACAATTACTTTAGAACTGTGAAAATATTCTCTTCTACAACATCAACATCTCAGGAAAATCTTTACCTATGCATCACCATTTCACTGGATTTTCCCTCATTTTATCCCCAAATGTACCTTTCTGTCAATCTTTCTTCATTGCTTAGTATTTATCAGTAGACTAAAAGTTACTACTATAGGAAAAGTTTCTGGGGGTGACCACTGTGTAATGACAACCACACCCTCTGTAGCGTAAAGTTCTATGGTGGCTCTTGAGGTGAAGCATTTTGTGTAAACTGCAGACTTTCAGGCCATATTCTGCTCCTGAGCCACTGTATCCAAAAGATGGCAATGGAAGTGACAATTGGGGAGCCCCATTCCAAATCCAGGTGTTAAAACCTCCAGATGTTCTTGAATCACAGAGAGAGAGAATTCCCATTTATATTGGGTTTTAAAGCTTCTCTTTGGATCCTTGTTGCTTTTCTAGGCATTGCCGTAATTTAGGGACCACAATGCCAAAGAACAGCATGGGATTCCCTTACAGTTTAGGATCATTAAGGCCTTATGGGAGCAGGAAGATGGCGGCCTGGTAGGAGGGAGTGGATTCCCCTTCCCCATACACATGGGAGTGAAACTGGTCAATCTGTGGAGGAACAGAGCAAGGGGCCAATAATATCGCAACATTTATGAAAATAAGACATCAAAAATTATAGTGGACATTGAAAAACCAGACAGTAAGGAGACTGCTTCAGGATGACAAGGGCCCAGGGATGAGTGCGGGAACCCGGGAGGTTGCAGCCCCCAAGCCGGGTGCTGCTGGGTCTGCCCCAGGGCAGCAGGGAGAGAGTGGAGTCAACTGCTCCCTCCCTGGTCAAACAAGGATTGAGCAGCACCGGGGGGAGGCCTTGTTGCTTGAGGCACAGAGAGGGGCGTGAGGACTGAAAGACAATCACACAGAGGCTGAGAGCACCTACGCATAGCCCTGGGAAGAGTGAGTGTCCCAGCCTGTGTGACCAAGGATGGCCTGGCTGTGCGCCCGCGCCCCTAACCTGGTAAGAGTGTGGTTTTGTGGAAGGCCCAGACCCCACAGCCCTGAACACAGAAAAGGCATGGGCGCTCCTCAGGATCCCCAGTGCCCATGGCCAAGAACTCAGGGTAAGTGCACACCCCTTAGGATCCCCAGAGCTCACACTGTGAATCCCTGAAAAGGCATAGGTGCTCCACGGGATCCTGGAGCCCATGCTGGTGAACTCAGGGAAGTGCATGCCCCCTCGGGACTGCTGGATCTCACACAGTGAACCCAGAAAAGACAAGGGTGCTTCAGGGATTCCTGGAGCCCACGGCCGGGAAATTGGGGGAAGTGTGTACCCACTCGTGATCCCAGGAGCTTACACTGTGAATCTGGAAAAGACACGGGTGCTCTGCGGACCCCGGAGCCCAGAAGACTGCAGCAGTGAGCTCCAGAGAGCATGCTTGGGAGTGCCCAGACCCACACCCAGGGCCCTTTGGAGAGGCATCAGACTGGCTCTGGGGAGAGGGCACCACTAGCCCTGGGGACAGTACTGGAGAGACTGACAGAGTTCTGACTGGGAAGAGTGAAAAGCAATCCAATCACCCCTCAGTCTGCTGAAGTCAGTAAGACCAGAAGAACTGTTTTGGCCAGTGCAAAACCAACAGGAAGTTTTGTTGTTGTTGTTGTTGTTTGATTGTTTGATTTTATCTTTTTTTTGTAACTTTTTATTTTTTAATTCTTATTATTTTTATCTCTCAATTCCTTATGTTTCTCTTCCTTTCATCCTAGTGTTATTCCTTCCATTCCAAATTAATGTGTCCTGCATTCCATCTTTTGCTTTTTCTCCCTTTTTTTTGAACCTGCAAGTTACTGCAAATTTGTATTATCTTTTTCTCATTATTCTTACTTTGTTTTTTATTTTAGTAGCATTTTGATATTCCTTTTCTTTCTGTATAGTCTTCTTTGCTCGGCTGGTTATACTGTATCATTTGATAAGTTTCCCCTGTTATCTCATTCACAGTGTGTTGCTAATTTACTGTCCTTCATTTGTGTTCCATTAGTACACTACTCAAGATTCTATACTCCCTATTCTTGTTATCTAGATCTCAGAGATTCTGCCATATGATTGTTGTACTAATATTACTGTAAGTAAGACCTATTTCATACAATTGTAAATACTACACAACACCCCTCCCAGATCTCAACCTACTTCACGATTTCCTGAACTCTATTATTGTAGTGGTTAACTCTATTCTCTTACACACGACTCCTATTTACTATCCTTTACTCCCACCCTACCTCAGAATCTGACCTCCCACAGCCTCACTGCTTTCTAGATCCAACTCACAATCCTTCCTCCCCAATAAGAGTCTTATCTTCTTTCCATCCTTTCTAAAACATGGCTAGTGGGGTGGGAGATCACAGTTAACACTATATGTAGTCAAAGGATATCCTATCTTCTCTACTGGCTGCTACTGTAAATATAGAATACTCTCTTGCTGTCTTAAACCATTTTGCCTTACTCCTCCAATTGATCACAAAAAAAGAGTAGGTGGAAGCTGTGAACACCAGGATACCCGAAGGAGACTGCACCACTGAATCTCACAGGTATTCTACCGACAGAAGTTCACACCATAAACCCAGGGAAACAGAACAGATCAATTTAAGAAACAGAGGCTAACAAGAAGAGTCTCATGAACAATGAGAAGACAAAGAAACAATCTGCAAATGAAGGGAAAGGAGGAAGCCTCAGAAAGAATGCTAAATGAAATAGAGGCAACTCAACTATCAGATATTGAGTTCAAAGAAATGATTATCAGGAAGCTCAATGAGCTCACAATGAGCTTCCAGAAACTACAGGGAAGCTACAATGATCTCACTGCAAACTATATCAACATGAAAAAGAAAATAGAAACGATCAACAAGGGCCAAGAAGAAATGAAGAATACAATTTCTGAACTGAAGAACACAGTAGAAGGAATGAAAAGCAGGATCAATTAAACAGAAGATCGGATCAGTGAATTGGAGGATGAAGTAGAAAAAACAACAAGAAAGAGCAAGAAAAGTAAAAGAGGCTCAGAAAGAATGAAGAGGGATTAAGAGAAATGCAAGATAATATGAAACATAATAATATCTGATTAATAGGGATACCAGAAGGAGAAGAAGAAGAGCAAGAGATAGAAAAGCTATTTGAAAAAGTAATGATGGAGAACTTCCCTAATTTGATGAGAGAAAAAGTGACATAAATCCAGGAAACACAGAGAGTCTGAATCAAGAGAAACCCAAAGAAGCCCACCTCAAGACACATAATAATTAAAATAGCAAAATTTCAAGACAAAGACAGAATCTTAAAGGCAGCAAGAGAGAAACAGAAAGTAACATACAAGGGAGCCCCAATAAGGCTAGCAGCTGACTTCTCAATGGAAACACTTCAAGCCAGAAGAGAATGGCAAGAAATATTCCAAGTAATGAAAACCAGAGGTCTGCAGCCAAGGCTACTTTACCCAGCAAGGCTCTCAATCAAAATGCAAGGCCAAATAAGAAGCTTCCCAGACAAAAGAAGTCTAAAAGAATACACCTCCACAAAACTAGCTCTGCAAGAGATGCTAAAGGGACTGTTTTAAGGAAAGGAAAGGAAAGGAAAGGAAAGGAAAGGAAAGGAAAGGAAAGGAAAGGAAAGAGAGAGAGAGAGGAACACAGGTATGTAAATGGCAATGAATAAGTACCTATCAATAATACCCTTAAGCCTAAATAGATTCAATGCTCCAATCAAAACATACAATAGCTGAATGAATAAAAAAATATGACCCACACATACGCTGCCTACAAGAGACTCACCGCAGAATAAAAGACCTGCACAGGCTGAAAGTGAAGGGATGGAAACAAATTTTCCAAGCAAACAGACAGGAAAAAAAAGCTGGGGTAGCAATACTCATATCAGACAAAATAGACTTCCAAAAAAGGGCCATAAAGAGATACCCAGAAGGTCACTTCATAATACTCAAAGGAAGAATCCACCAAGAAGACATAAATATTGTAAATATATATGCACTCAACATAGGAACACCCAAATACATGAAGAAAGTCTTAGAGGGCTTCAAGAAAGATATTGACAGCAACACAATTACAGTGGGGGATTTTAACACCCCACTGTCAAAAATGGATAGACCTTCTAAACATAATATCAACAAAGATATTGAGGGGTTGAACAATGTCCTAGACGAAATGGAATTGACTGATATATACAAAGCACTCCATCCAAAAGGAGCAAAATACACATTCTTTTGAAATGTGCATGGAACATTTTCAAAGATAGACCACATGATAGGACACAAAACAATCCTCAAAAATCTCAAGAAAATTGAAATCATACCAAGCATTTTCTTGGATCACAAGGGACTGAAAGTAGAAACCAACCCCAAGGAAAAAAACCCAAAACACTCAAAATCATGGAGATTAAATAGCATGCTATTAAACAATGAATAGGTCAGGAATGAAATTAGGGAAGAAATAAAACGTTTCTGGAAAAAAATGAAAATGAACTCACAACAACCCAAAACTTATGGGACCCAGCTAAGGCAGTCCTGAAAGGGAAGTTCATAGTGATACAGGCATACATAAAAAACGACAGAAACATTTCAAACAAACAACCTAACCCTACACCTACAAGAACTCGAGGAAAAACAACAAAGACAGCCCAGAGCAAGTAGAAGGAAGGAAATAACCAAGATCAGAGCAGAATTAAATGACATAGAGACTAAAAGCACAATTCTAAGGATCAATTAATCCAGGAGCTGGTTCTTTGAAAAGATAAACAAAATCAACCACCCTTTAAGCAGACTCATCAAGAAAAAAGGAAAGAGGACCCAAATAAACAAAATAAAAAATGAAAGAGGAGAGATTACAACTGAAACCACAGAAATACAAAGGATTGTAAAAAATTACTATGAAGAACTGTATGCCAAGAAATTTGAAAATCTAGGTGAAATGGACAAATTTCTAGAAAAATATAATCTTCCAAAACTCAGTGAAGAAGAAGCAGAAAGCCTGAACAGACCAATAACAGCAGATAAAGTTAAAGCAGTAATAAAAAAATTCCTGACACACAAAAGCCCTGGACCAGATGGTTTCAAATGAGAATTCTACAGAGCTAACCCTTATCCTTCACAGACTATTCCAAAAAAAATGCAAAAAGATGGAAGACTCCCAAACTCTTTTTATCAGTCCAGCATCATCCTAATCCCCAAAACAGACAAAGACACAACAAAGAAAGAAAACTTCAGGCCAATATCGCTGATGAACAAGGACACTAATATCCTCAACAAAATATTGGCAAACCATATCTAACAATACATTAAAAAGATCATACACCATGACCAAGTGGGATTCATTCCAGGGATGCAAGGGTGGTACAATATCCACAAATCAGTAAATGTAATACATCACATAAACAAAAACAGAGACAAAAATCACATGATCATAACAATAGATGCAGAAAAAGCATTTGATAAGGTACAGCACCCATTTATGATAAAAACACTCAGCAAAGTGGGAATACAGGGAGCATTCCTCAACATAATAAAGGCCATATATGAGATACCTACAGCCAACATCATACACAATGGGCAAAAATTAAAATCTTTTACAGTAAGATCAGGAACAAGACAAGGTTGTCCACTTTCACCACTTTTATTCAATATAGTACTGGAAGTTTTAGCCACAGCAATCTGAGAAGAAAGAGAAAGAAAAGGCATCCAAATTGAAAAGGAGGAAACAAAACTGTCATTATTTGCAGATGACATGATAGTGTACATAGAAAATCCTATAGAGTCAGCCAAAAAACTGCTTGATCTAATAAATGAATTTGGCAAAACAGAGGGATACAAAGTCAATATCCAGAAATCAAAGGCATTTCTGTACACCGTCAATGAAACAGCAGAAGCGGAAATCAAGGAAAAAATCCCATTTGAAATAGCAAAAAGAAAAACAAAATACCTAGGAATAAACCTAACCAAAGAGGTAAAAGACCTGTATGCAGAAAACTATACAACACTGAAGAAAGAAATCAAGGAAGACACAAACAAATGGGAACATATACCATGTTCATGGATTGGAAGAATTAACATCATCAAAATGTCCATACTACCCAAAGCTATTTACAGATTCAATGCAATACTTATTAAAGTACCAATGGCATGTTTCACAGAGATAGAACAAATACTTCAAAAATTTATATGGAGCCATAAATGACCCTGAATGGCTGCTGCAATTTTGAGAAAGAAGAGTAAAGTAGGAGGGATCTCAATACCTGATACTAAACTATATTACAAGGCCACTGTAATCAAAACAGCCTGGTACTGGCATAAAAACAGGCACATGGTCCAATGGAATAGAACAGAAAGCCCAGATATAAACCCAAGTCTCTATGGTCAATGAATATTTGACAAGCGGGCAGCAACATAAAATGGAGTAAAAATAGCCTCTTCAACAAATGGTGTTGGGAGAACTGGGCAGCTACATGCAAAAAAACAAAATGAAACTCAAGTACCAACTTACACCTTACACAAAAATACATTCAAGGTGGGTAAAAGACTTAAATATAAACCGTGACACCATTAAAGTCCTAGAGGAGAACATAGGTAGGAAAATCTCAGATATATCACACAGAAACATTTTTACTGACATATCCCCTAGAGCAAGGGACATAAAGGAAAGAATAAACAAATAGGACCTCATGAAAATAAAAAGCTTCTGCACGGCTAAAGAAAACAGTTTCAAAATAAAAAGAGAACCAACTGTGTGGGAAAACATATTTGCCAATGATACCTCAGATAAAGGCTTAATCTCCAAAATATATAAAGAACTTACACGATTATACTCTAAGAAGACAAGCAACCCAATTAAAAAATGGGCAAAGGACTTGAACAGACTCTTCTCCAAGGAGGACATGCAGAGGATCCAGAGACACATGAAACGATGCTCAATATCACTAGCTATCAGAGAGATGCAGATTAAAACCACAATGAGGTACCACTTCACACCAGTCAGAATGGCCATCATAAGCAAAACAACAAACAACAAGTGTTGGCGAGGTTGTGGAGAAAAGGGGACCCTAGTGCACTGTTGGTGGGACTGCCGACTGGTACAACCACTGTGGAAAACAGCATGGAACTTCCTCAGAGAACTAAAAATGAATCTGCCTTTTGACCCAGTAATTCCACTGCTGGGACTATATCCTAAGAACCCTGGAACAACAATCCAAAAGAACCTTTGCACCCCCATGTTCATAGCAGCACAATTTACAATAGCCAAGTGCTGGAAGCAACCTAGATGCCCATCAGTAAATGAGTGGATCAAAATCTAGGGTATATTTACACAATGGAATTCTATGCAGCAGAAAGAAAAAAGAAGCTCCAACCCTTCACAACATCATGGATGCATCTGGAAAGCATTAGGCTAAGCGAAATAAGCCAGACAGGAAAAGACAATTACCATATGATCTCACCTTTAACAGGAACCTAAACAACAAAACAAAGAAACATGCAAAATATAGTCAAAGACACTGAAATAGAGGACAGGCTGAAAGTGACCAGAGGAGAGAGAAGAGGGAGTTTCAGGGGAGAATGGGGAGGGTTTACAGGAACAAATGTAAAGGACACATGGACAAAAACTAAGGGGAGGGTGGTAATGGGAGGGAGGTTGGGAGGGATGGGTGGGTGCACTGGAATGGGAGTAAAAGGCAGAAAACTGTACTTGAACAACGATTAAAAAAGGCTTTATGTTTAGAAGATTAATTTATTTATACGTGTAATTGGTAACATCTGGACAGTGATTATAATTCAAACTTTTGAACATAAATATTCTCACAAATATTTATCAAACTTTCTGACAAAAACCCCAAGCAAAAAAAATTTTACATTGGACCCAATGTACACACAAATGTGTACAGATGTGCACATATAGACACTCATACACACATTACTGAACAAAAGTTTCATGAAAGTGTTTACTCTTAATACATGATATTCACATTTTCTCTTTTAATCTATTTTATTTAAAAATAGTCGTGGTGATGAACTACTAAACCAATTTCACAGTGAATAATGAGTCATGGCCCACATTTTAAGAAACACTGCTTTAAAAGATGAAAACAAAAAAAGAAGATGAAAATATGTTCTACTTTGTGCTATTGGAATGCAAATATATACTGCATGAAGCTGCTATGCTGGGAAAAAGCAGTACTTCAGTTACAGCTAAACACCATTATCCATAACAGGAATAAGAAAAATAATTAATGTAGTATAATAATTTTGGTATAAGATTTATTCAATTCTTTGTTTAAAACAAACATCATCTTTTATTTTCTGTGTCTATTTCTATATAACATGCTATCTAACTGTATGGTAGTCAATATTTACAATTATGCAAAAGTTACATGTTCCTTTGCAAGTTAGATGGATTTCTAATATTACCTTATTACTATATGGAATGATAATAACTGTAGTTCATGAATTTGTTATGGGCCTTTTTCCCCAGTGTGTACACTTTGGACGTTTCTCTCTTCTTTCTCTCCTCTCTCTCTCTCTCTCTCTCTCTCTCTCATGTTTGTATTTCCTGGAATGCCTGGATTCTGGAACGTTAAGATAAAATTTGTGGGATGTATAATAATATTGAGGCATTAGAGTTATATAATGCACAGAGTATTCAGGTAAGTGGGGCTAAAGGGACTAGAAAGCATTTTACAAAGTGGGCATTGTTATGAGTTGCCTGTATAACTGACTGGTCCAAAGATCTGTGCTTTAACAGAGATTTTAGTTCTTCCAAAGTGACACTTTAGAGAAAACACTACAAAGAAAAAAATGGATTTGAGATGTAGTTTGAGAGATTTTGTTATGATTTTCTTTCCCATATTTTCTTCCAGAAGTTTTAGAGGGAAAAATAAAATTGGGGATAGGTTGTGACAATGAAGTAGATGGAAAACAGAATGGGAGCAAGTTTTTTTTCACTGAATACCCTTTCATATATGTATTTTGATTTTGGAACCATACAAATAAATTACCTTGTCCAAAATTTAAATGAAAAAGAGAAAACACAAAACAAAATAACAAAAAGGAAAACAAAAATAACCAACAGAGCTTTCTGGCAATGAGGAGGTCAAGGGAAAATGAAAAACATGCAGAAAAAAAAAACCCTATGTTCTAATTCTGCCTCCATCATTTACTAGTTTTGCAATATCAGGCATGGCACTTAACTTGCTGGATCCTGTTTTCTAATCTGTTATATAGAAATAATAATGATTATCATATAGAAACTGTAGTAATATTATTTAACATAATGTGTTGGTGGCACTCAACACATTGTATAGTTTGTGGTAGGCAGGATAACAGCCCTCTAAGTATGTCAGAACATCCCAAGAACCTCTGTTAGGTTATATGGCAAAACGATTCTTCAGATGGAATTAAGGTTGCTAATTAGATGATTTTAAAATAAGGAGATTATTCTGGATTATTCAGTGGGCCCCAAGTAATCACATGGGCTCTTAGAAAGCAAAGAGGAAGGCAGAATAGTCAGAGAGAGATGCAAATGGTGAAGAGGCAGGAGAGATTCAAAATGTGAAAATTACTCAACCAGCCGCGGTTGGTTTTGAAGTTAGAGGAATGGGGTCTTGGGCCAAGGAATGTGGGTAACCTCAAGCTATGAATGTCCTTTAACTGACAGCCAGCAAAGAAATCAGGACTTCAATCTTACAACTGCAAGGAAGTAAATTATAGCAACAACCTGAATAGACAAGGGAGTGGATTCTCCCTTAGAGCCTCCACAAGTGAATGCACTCTGCTGGCACCTTGATTTTAGCTCAGTGATGCCCGTGTCAGACTTCTGAGCTACAGAACTATAACAATAGTAAGTTAGTATTGTTTAAAACTGCTAAATTTTGTGGTGGTTGTTATGGCACAATAAAGGATTAATACAAAGATGTTCAATAATTGATAGCAATTGCTATTGCTAATTTAGGGTGATCACAGAAATCTTACAAATAATATATATATATATTCCATTTTAAGATTATTGATGCCACACTAATTTTATCCTCTTAAATATCAATGGATCTTGGGCAACCTCAGTTCCAAAAGAAGCTGGAGGTCTCAAAATGCCCAAGGATTGGAATCCAGGAATTGTGCAATTTGTCTCTGTGTCTTTGCAATCAGGCCACCGAGGTTACATGTGCCAGTCAATAAGTCTTTAGATAATCTAATGCTTAGTGATTATATTGAAATTTATAAAATTTATTGGAATTTATAGAATTATTGTAATTCATAGGTACTGTACTTATTATACTTTGCAGGTGAGAAAATTGAGCAGGTAGAGAGTACTATGGACTGGGAGGAGGTAGGAAGCACTATGAAATAGGAGAAAGTAAGAGCTGTTCATTTTTTCAACTATAAAATAGTGATAGGTATGGTATGTACCCAAGTTATTAAATTATAAAATGAGCAAACTACTTAATTCCTTTGAGCTTCAGTTCTATCTATAAAATAAAGATGATAATGTATCTATTTCTTGGAGCTGTTGGGAGGGTTTAAATAAGGTATTGCATACAAAATATTTGGCATATAGTTATATGCCTGAGTAGCCTCTATGTATTAACTATTGTTGTTGAGCTGACTTGTGTAAGATGTGTTGATAAGGTAATTTATTTCTTATGTAACACGACTACTTTCTGGAGGAAAAAATCATTGTAGCTTAGCTGGAGATTAATCTGTAATATTTTTGGCCCTTTCGCAGACTCAAATTAAAAAATATTTATTGAGTTTCTCTGTTATTCCTTTATTTAAAGCATTTCTTTTACCCAAATAGCATGTCACATTTATCCTATGAAGTAGGAGTTATTGTGTACCCAATTTACAGATTGTTATCAGACCAGAAATCCAGTAATATTTATTTCTACCTCTAAAATTCTATTTCAACTTTTATTTTTTTTCAGAGTTGGTTCATTAAAAGCATGTGTGTGTGTGTGCATGGGTATGCCTGTTGCATATATGTGAAAACATGCAGAAAGAGCCCTATTACAACTTTTTAACTTGATAATTTTGAGACATGCCATAGAGAATAAGGTCACTTCTGACTTCAGTTTTATTCTATGAAATGATTTCACCAAGGACACCTGTAATTCTTCCTGAATAATATTTGTGGACCTCCACTCTGTTCAAATACATTCTACTTTTGTATGACTTTCTTAGTATTTTATCTGTGGAAATGCCAATGTGAGTCACACTAATTAGAAATAGATGCTAGATGCCTCAAGACATCAGATCCAGTGATGAGTTTTCTAGAAAACTAAAATTATTGACCAATCATATTAATTATAATAATATCTTCCATGTTTTGATTGTTCACAGTATGCCAGGGTCTTACAGTATCTCATTTAATCTTCTTAACAACTCATGGCAGTGGATACCATTATTAATCCCTTTATACTGATAAGGAATCTGAGGCCCAGAGACAAAATACCTTGTACAAGTTTACACAACTAGTTGTTTGGGAGCAGGACTAGGATTTAAACCTAGATTTGTGTGAGTCCCCAAACCTAGGACCTTCTGGTAAACAGAATAATCCTGTGGTCTGACTCCCTTTGAATGAACTCTCTTGCCTACATTCAATGCTTTTATGCTGGATAATGAGAGAAGTGGATCTGTCAAAAGTTTACATTTTTATTTTTTAATGATAAGCTGCCTGAATTTTCCCTATATGCTTAATAGGCATTGTCTATTTTCAAATGACTTGCAGATGATTTTTTGGATGAGCTCTAGCCTAGTGCCTCTCAAAACTGAGTATGCAAACAAGTCACTGAGGATATTCTTAGAAATCATATTCAAATTCAGTAATTCTGAGGAAAGGTCTAAAATTCTACATTTATAAGTAGCTCCAAGTGAATGCTTGTGCTAATGGTGTGGGGACCACATTTAGAGTAACAAGACCCTAGCCCATTTTATCCTAGCTTCTCTTTCTTAGCTTTGTGATATCCTCACTATAATGTAAAAGTCTTCATATCATCCTTTTGGACTGTCATAGACATGTTTGTATCAGCCTACTTTCTCAGAATCTAAAAGAAAGTAGGATGGGATTCATGGAAACCAAGCATTGAGGCTACGGAATAGAGTCAGGAAACACACTGTGCCCTCACAAACCTTTCTTTTGTCGTAGTCTACTATAAAAACCACCTGCCTTGTCTTTTCTATTTTCTTTGTTTTAATTTTTCAGAAAGTGTGTGAATATGTGTATGAATGTGTTTATGTTCATACACACACACATTTATGGATGCCGATTCTGAGAATGAGTATGTAGAACCAGAGTCATAATTACTGGACTTCACCAGCTTCTATTCCTCAAAACTAATAGGGAGCTGCAAAGACTGGGTTTTCTAGGTGCCTTTTGAACCAAAGCAGAAAGAAAGGTGTGAGCAACTAAATTTTTGTCATGTTTAATTCCGCCTTCCCCCTGGATACGCTAGCTGTAAGCATATACATGATTTCCTAGCTAGCAAGATAGGAGTGTGTGTGTTTGTATGTGTGTGTTGGGGACAAGTGGTGAGTAAGAAGGCAAGTCACAAATATATGGAAATAAACATGTAAATATAAATAGATAATATATTTACGTAGTATGGCATATGTAAAAATAGTATAGTATGTATAAAAATATATACTTCCATGGGATGGAAGTATAGAGAGTTGTGACCTTGGTAATCTTGGCTTTAGTTTCCTCTTCATTTCTTGGAAAGATCTCCAAAGAGCTTTAGGAAATTTACTCAGTAGTAGCAGGCAGTCCTGGATTCTGGTTGTGGTGTTGTCACTAGCTAATTGTGTGATTTCGTTATTTGTACTCTCCAGGCCTCAGTTTCTCTATAGATGAAATAAGAGGATTGGCTTCTGCTGCAATCCCTGCATATTTCTTATGATCAGCTCCTTTCCCTTTGGTAAAGCAAAAAGCTGGGGCAATTGCATCTAAGTGCCAATTCTGCAATGGGTGGTAGTAAACCAAACCTAGGGAGCTTGCACAGTGCCCTTGACCCAGTGAACTATAATTTTTTGCTTTGTCCCAGTAGGTATTATTATTATTAATTATTTAAAAAATATTTTTAAATTTATTTTTAGAGAAGGGAAGGGAGGGAGAATGAGAGGGAGAGAAACATTAATGTGTGGTTGCCTCTTGAGTGCTCCTTACTGGGGACCTAGCCTGCAACCCAGGTAAGTGCCCTGACTGGGAATCGAAACACTGACCTTTTGGTTAACAAGCTGGCATTCAATTCACTGAGCCACATCAGCCAGGGCTATATTATTATTATTATTATATTATTATTATTATTATTATTATTTTGAAATCATGTATTCTTACTCAGTTGAATATGATGTACATGTTTATGAGACCACAGCTGAGTCATTCAGAATTGATTCTTTGCTATTGGGATGGGTTGGTTAGTCTCACTGGACAAATGGCTTGAGAGACCCATCAAAAGAAGGAAAGCCACATGGGTTTTAGAATGGAAGACACCATGAAAACCTCAACTACTGAGTTCTGAACTGTCTTAGTTTAGCCCTTATCTGGGGTTGATTAGCTGCAGCTTACACATAGAATGAGGCATCATTTTTGTCTGCAGGTTGCAAACTTGGCCATAACCCTCCCTGAAAACCTGGAAAATGACAAGGCTGAATTAGGTTTGTGGTATCTTGGGAGAAGGGTCTTGCTCCTCTACTTCTACAGCTAAAAAGAAACTTCTGAATGGCTTAGAGTATTTAGCTGAAAATGAGAAGCTTGACAGAAGTAAAGCATCCAGAAATATTTTTGACCCTCTCCTTTATTGATGTAGCCATGGCAAAAGACAAATTTGAATATATGGAAGCAGGTTGAAGGAAAGTAGCATGACACATGGGAGATATCCACTTGATTTTTCAGTACCTGCATGGCTTGTAGATAGGAATTTAATAAGCTAAGGAATGAAATGGATGGCAAAAGTGAAAATGTACTCTAACATGCCCAATTTTCTGGTTCTAAGGAATTCTGTCACTGTTTACTCAGTGTTTATAAGATAAATTGTAGACAATTTTAGGGTGCCTCAATCTGAATCAATTTTCTAGACTAATTCCATCTGCATCCAAAACAAAGGAAAGCAGACATCAAGTTGGTTTTCTTTCCATGCACTCCAAACACCTTTGGGTTCTCTCTTATTTCTCATTTTATTCCTATTTCTAATATTCTGACATAGCTTTCTCTAAGTGCTGTGGTTCTGTGTGTCATTCTGTTTTTGGTTGTTAATTCTAGAAAGAATGAAGTCATAGGGCTGTAGCTCATATAGTTGGTAGAGATGGAAGATATGGTCTAGGTTTCTAGGTTGGAGCATATACTGAAGCCAGGTGAACCTGTGTCAACACAACTGGTGATGTCATTGGTTCTGGACCCCTGCACCTGCCCACCTCTGTGTCCTCTGAAGAACCATGGAACAGGAACCACTGCACCAGCAAGAACAAAGACCCAGACCTTAGGCTTCATCCTTGTTGACACTTTCAGTTCTTCCCAAATATGAAGCTGACAGTTCTTTCCTACCTGTCTGCAGACTGGTCTTTGTTATTTATGGGAAAGTGTAATTTAACCTATATGAGAAGATATTTGGTTATGATTTTCTAAAAGAGTAACAGAGTGGGCACCTTTTCCAATCCTGCTTCAGTAATCTTTGTTCTATTCTGTCCCTCAGCAGTAAGCATTAGAACATAAATAGTTCCACTTAATGCAGAATCTGTTTCCCTCATTTGCTGAATTGTAAGGAGGAAATATATTATATTCTGGTAACACAGTCACAAATAGAAAGTTTGATAGAAGAGCAATATTCTCCTCTCTGCTACAGGAGCACCAAGCACCAAGCACCAAGCAAGCCCAGATTTGTAGTATGAGGTTGAGCCAGGTCCTTGAAAAAATACACGCACATACTACACACACACACACACACACACACACACTATATGTGTGTGTGTATACATATACATACATACATACATATATATATATATGAAAGCATCACACACACACCATGTATACAGCAAAAGTTCATGACAGCAGCATTTCCTGGGGGAATAAAACATACATTCAAGTGACATTTAGTTTTTCCTTCAATCTTGCAAACAGAGTGACAGAGGCTCCTCTTGATCCTGTGGGTTTCCTTTATCCTAGGCTAAACATTTGCTTTGAAACTAACTTGGTGCTACATGGATGCATTTTTATGCATTTTGATTTAGAATAAGCAGATGTTAAAGACTGAGGGAAAAGTATTGTTTGACATCATCTGTATCTCAGCTTTGGAAGAGTCTATGAGAAAAGAGACATGATATAGATCATATGTAGATACAAAAAAAAATCCCTGAGACTGGCAATAGGCAATTATGAATCCTGATATATAAACTTGCTGTATTTGCTAAATGCCATAGAGATATATATGTGGTAATAGACAACCAGGTCTGAGTGCCATGTCGATGGAGTGATTATCGTTTAAAGCCAGAGCTGACATGAACAAATCTAAAGGGAGCATTAGTGACTAGTCTGTGTCTCTCCTACTCATATAATAAACTCAGGTAAAGTTAGAGAGCCTGCCTCCCAGGATGGTTTTTGGGTTCAAGTAATTTGCGAGGGAGTGATAACTATGTTAGCCACTGAGCAATTACCACATATTTGACTATGGTCAGAAAAGCCCAGGTTGAAAATGGGGAGTAAGTCCTTCTCCCAGTCTTATTCTTAGAAATCAGGGAGAAAAATCAAGATCTTTGAATGTACCTCTCTGTGTGTGGGAGGGTATGAACATGACTGTCCAAGCCAGTGTATGTGTTTGCGGGCAGGTGGGTGTCCACTTTGGAACAGAGATTAGACTGGTACCCCACAACCTGGATTTTCTGGTTCCTTTAAGGAAGCCAGAAAGATGAATCTGGCCATTTCTCAAGTTTGACCGCTACAAAACAAAAAAAAAAAAGTTGTCCCTGGGCCCTCATGAGCTCACCCTCTGCATTTTAAAGTAGCCCAGCAAAAGGTCCAGTATCTCTATTTCCATGCCCATCTCCAAGGCTGATTTTGAGAACTCCTGAGGGCAGGTTCCCAGGGAACTTAATACCCTCCTGGAATGAAGCTGATCACTGTCCAAAGGTAAGGCAAAGCTCTGATTTAGAACATCCCAAATGAAAAGGATGTTTTTGGTCATTGCCAAAAGCCACCTTATCTTAATTGCTCTAGAACTTCCTCCCACTACACCTCTCTCCCTGTGTCCGAAACAATCTGTTGCTGGCTTTGCTCTGCCCCCACCAATCCAGACCACAGCCAGCCAGAGCTTCCCAGCTGTCAGCACCCCCATCCCTGCACCTTCATTCAACCCACACGATTCTATCTCTCCGAAGCACTCCCGCAGTAAAGCAGAGGGCATGGGCCGCCTGTCCACTTACCCCTGGCCAAGTGATTTATTCAGATCTGCGTCGTCTGGTCTCCCTGAGCCAGTCTCCTGGTGTGGCCACCTTACAGGACTCGTCTCCCGCGGTGTGCATACAGCCGGCTGGGACAACCCTGGGCCTCCAGGCTGCAGAGCGGGTGGGCGGATGAGCACAGAAAAAGGGGTGGAGTGCTGTGACGGACTCAAGTGCTGGCTCCTACCTTGGTTTCTCTTATTTGCTTCTCAATTATCTCCAAACTTCCCTTTGGTTGGCCGGCGCTCTTCACCTTTCGCTTCTGTTAGAGCCCAGAAACTCTTTTTTCTACCTGTCGGTAGCTTCTCCTGGGTCACAGAGCCAAACTGGGCCGCTTTAAATGCCGGCACTGCTTCCACACAATACCAGCAAGAGAAGAAACTAACACGAGGAAATTGACAGGGGTAGCGGACACTGGAAGAGAGAGAACCGCATTCACACTCAAATATACAAATGCTCCCTCAAGCTCCAGCTACTAGGTAGCAGCTGCAGCTGGCGGGAGCCCCAGCCACCCCTCCAAATCTTTCCAGACTAGGTTTCTGTCCCTTTTTTATGCCGCTTCTGGAACATGCTGCACAGGGAAGGGGAAAGAAAAGCAAAGAGGGGCGGGGAGTGCAAATACAAGGAGGCACGCTCCCTTTCTCCTCCCCACCCCTACCTCCCAAAACGTTCAACCCTGGGCTCTTCTTCCTTTCCCCTTCTGTCTGTTCCTGGCTTCCCTCTTCTCCTGTTCTCCCTTTCTTCCTCTCTTTCAGTGGCTGTGAGCTGCAGAGAACACGTAGCAGTTGTGTGTTCGTGGGGGAGAGGGAGACCGTGAGGTTAGTAGAAGCACTTCTCACCTCCCCCCAGCCGAGGTCGATGCCTCACACTCTCCCAGCTCTTAATCACGGGTTGTGAAAGGCAAAGAGCTGGTGTGGGGGAAGAGGGAGAACTGGGCAGCCTGCAGGGGCAGCAGCTCCTGCCTTCTCTGCAGCTCAGTGGCCAGGGGTGGAAGGAAGCTGCAGCTGCAATCCTAAATCAGCCCCCGCTGCCCTGCCCTATCGTTTCATCTTTCCCCCCTTGGTACGGAATTTTCTGTTTCAGTCATTTGCTGTCCCCGGGCTTCCTCCTTCCTTGGGTGATGGTACAGACTGGGGGTTGAACGTGGTTGCAGGTAGAAGGAACCGGACTACCTCGAGACGCCGGTTTGCAGAGTCTTTCTTTGCTTCTTGGTCAGAGTGCCTCCTGTTCTGGACAGTGGCCCCCACAAGCCCCTCTCATCCCGGCGTCCGCAACCACGGGTATCCCTGGGGAAAAAGGAGTTGATCCAGCAGGATGAAGGGTGAGTGTCAGGCTAAGAGCAGGATAACAAGACCCTGAGTCGCCAGGGACAGACCTGAGGTCCTCTGGGGTTGTCTCCAATCCCTGATGGGTCTAATTGTAACCGGTGCAGGCAGCCCAGGAGCATTGCACATTTCTTCCATCCCTGCTCCTTTCATCCATGGGGTCAGTCTCCCAGGATCTGGTCGAGACTGAATGGGGGTGGGGACAGACAGTTGGAATTATAGGATGAGAGAGTAACTTGCTTAGTGGTGCCAGTCGCACAATCGCTTGCTTGCTCATGTGTGTGCGTGGGGGGCGGGGGCTGATGGAGGTGTGACAAGAGCTTTGGGTGACTCTTTGATATTTGCGCCTTAGTGTCAAGTGAGACATCTCCCCACCACCCCACCTTTCACCCCATAATCTGTCACACAGAATATCGATCTTCTTGAAGCCTCCTGGAACTGACTGAAGGGTCCCCCTCCCACCAGAAGCCTGAGATTTCTATATGCAACCCCCTGGCTTTTAGGTCCCCTAGCTGGCAGCATCTCCTGACTCAGTCACACAGCCCCAAAGCTGGGCTTTGTCTTTTATCTCCCTCATTACATCTCTCTGGAAAGGGGTGAGAGGGTCGGAGGCTCTGCCTTCCTGGACTCTAGGATGGTACCTGGAACATTTTCTCTACCCATTCTCAGAGCAATCCAGAGCTGAAACAAAGCCCTTCATGGAAGAATGCCAGACATATGAAAAGATGCTTAGCAGCACTCGCCATCAGAGAGATGCAAGTTAAAACCACCATAAGATACCACTTCACACCAGCCAGAATGGCCACCATAAACAAATCAACAAACAGCATGTGTTGGAGAAGATGTGGAGAAAAGGGAACCCTAGTGCACTGTTGGTGGGAATGCAGACTGGTGCAGCCACTGTGGAAAACAATACATAATATCCTCAGAAAACTAAAAATGGAACTGCCTTTTGACCCAGCAATTCCACTGCTGGGATTATATCCTAAGAGCCCTGAAACAGCAATCCAAAAGAACCTATGCATCCCAATGTTCATAGCAGCACAATTTACAATGGCCAAGTGCTAGAACAACCTAGTTTCCCATCAGTAAATGAGTAGATCAATAAACTATGGTACATTTACACAATGGAATACTATGCAACAGAGAGAAAGAAGGAGCTCCTACCATTTCCGACAGCATGGATGGAACTGGAGAGCATTATGCTAAGTGAAATAAGCCAGGTGGTAAAAGACAAATACCATTCATCTCACCTATAAATGGAACCTAATCAGCAAAAGAAAAAAACAAACAATATACCCAGAAACATTGCAATTAAGAACAATCTAACAATAACCAGAGGGGAGCGGGGAGGGGATAGTGGGGGAAAGAGTTTTCAGGACCTACTATAAAAGATGTGTGGACAAAACCAAGGGGGAGGGTGGAGCAAGGGAGGGAGGTGGGTTTGGCTGGGGCTGGGGGGAGTAGTGGTGGGGGGAAATGCAGACAACTGTAATTGAATAACAATACAATAATAATAAAAAAACAATGGCCAATGATGTGAATGAAAAAAAAATCACTTGATTCTAAAACCTCTTTGCCTTTTCCCCAAAGGCAATTTTACTGTAGTCAGCAACCTCAAAGGTACAGCCTCCCAAACCAAAGAAGTCTGTGTTATAATTAAGTTGGTCCCTCCTTTGGAATGACTAGTGGTGACTAGGATTTTTGGCTCTGGGCAAGGCTTTCGGGCATCTCCTTTTCTCTGACCACACTGCAGTCCAAGTAAGGCTTCTTCTTCAAACCTGAGATACAACTAGGAACACTGAGGAGGGAGAAAGAAAGCCCTAATCCTGTGAGCTGTCTTCTTTAAAGCCCCTACATACAGTGCATTGTTTTTAGCAGATGAAGATTATGGGTATTTTTGAATTTGGGTGGTTTCTCAGTAGATCATGGATAAGACCCCAAATTTTCCACCTGCTCCTGCCCTACCTTCCTAACCTCTTCAGGAAATCAAGTATATAAAAAAGAAATCCCTTTCCAAAGTTAAAAGCACTGTGCAAATATCAGGCATTACTATACAAATTCCAGGACAAACCTACTGAAAGACTTAGTGTAATTAAACTGATTTGGACAGGATCCCAGACTTGCCTAGGTTGCCAGTGCTGTTGCTGGGTATCTCATCTTCTCTGTGGATAGAGAAATATTCAGGTTTTCTACCTGGTGACTGCAAGTGTATGTGTGTTTGAACTTTTCTGGGGCTGTTTGAAACCAGAGTCCACATCTGTGAAAGTGGTTGAAACACAAAAATGGAAGTAACTATGAATAATTTAACCCCAGATTTACCTGGCTTCTAGGTGAGGTTTACTCACATGGCCTGGTCTACTCAAACACCATCCAGATATGACTGTCAAAATGTAATTAAGACTTAAATATGCAGGAGCACTCTCTTTTATCGACCATAATGGTAAGTGGAATTTACAGACTGGAGTTCAGTGTAGTATCATATAGGCAAAGAAAGATTGGTGTAAGGAATCCAGACATTAAAGGCATTTTCCTTTCCTTATTAGCATGGTTGCTCAACCTGGGCACTATGGACACTATTGGCTAGGGGATTCTTTATTGTTGGGGACTGTCATATGCATTGTTGGATGTTTAGCAATATCTCTGGCCTCTATCCTCTAGATGCCAATATTACCCCTTATCTTGTTACAAACAAAAATGTCTCCAGATATTCCCAAATGCTCCCTACAGAGAAAAACATCCTTTCCATTGAGAACCACCACCATTTAAGGGAACCTCACATTTCAAAGACCATATTTTACTTTCATTCTACCCATATGGTGTATCTGTATCTTTTTTTAAAAAAATATTTATTTATTTTTAGACAGAGGGGAAAGGAGGGAGAAACAGAGGGAGAGAAACATCAATGTGTAGTGCACCCACTACTGGGGACCTGGCCAGCAACCCAGGCATATGCCCTGACTGGGAATCGAACCAGCGACCCTTTGGTTCACAAAGTTGACACTCAATCAACTGAACCACATCACCAGGGCCATAAATGTATCTTGTATTGAACAGAATATCAGAAGATATGAATATATTTTGCGAGGAGACAACATAAAAAAATCCTCATGAATTAATAAATTTTGAGAAATGTTTAAATTCATTATTGCAACCTGTCACCATCTAATTTTTGTGGAGCACTCACTATGAGTAAGGTGTTGATTGTAGCAAAGATGTATAAGGCATAATCCTAACCTTCAATATACTAAGGCACTATCAACTTTTACATCCCCAAAAGGGAAAGGGTTATAGATCTTCATGGATAAATAGTTTCTGGATTGAATCCTACCTAGCTTTGTTCTTTTATATCCCTATTAACCCCAAACAACAAAGTATTCTTTAAGGTTCTGTCTTAGGGAGATTGCTCTTCATCTTGCTAATTACCATAGCCCCTGTTGAAATTTTTGTGATTTCCCTATAAATGGCACTTAGGCCATAACACTGTAACCAGCTTTGAAATGACCACATCACAAAGGTTTTACCAAATTGAGCATTTGAAGGTAGTTTTTTATTGATAAAGGAAAAGACTTCCAGTTACCTGCTTGTTAGAGAAATACTTGACAATGGCCATGGTAGAGGAAATGGAATGTTTCTTCAAATACTGTGGAGCAGAGATTTTCAACTGGTGAGTCACAAGAATTTTTAAAACATGCAAACCTGACTATTTAGTCAGGGGCACTGACCTCTTTTTCCTAAGATTGTCAAATAAAAAATGACAACAGCCAACACAACAATAGAAGTCCTGTGTGAATGAATCAAAATTACACCTAAAAATTGACAAAAATGTATGTTTTGGTGTATTGCAGAATTTTAGTAGTTAGTTTATGTGTGCTATGAGATGAAAAAGTTGAAAATCACTCCTGTAGAGCGTTGGAAAAAATATCTGGGTGTGATTATGGGTTTTAAGACTCAGCAGTATCTCTGCCCCAGGAAGTCAAACAACACTAATGTGCATTTGGAATCCTGATTAGGAATTCAGCAAAGGAAAATGCAGGGGGAAGTGTGGAATATCTGTTCAAAATCAGCTGAGTAAGTTGCTGCCTTAGAATATAAGTTTCCAGTGAGTCAGACCTACATTAGTATCAAATGTTTTGAATATCTCCTAGCCCAATACTGTGCATATATACAGAAACCTTTCACTTGTAAAGATCTACACAGGGACCAGCAATCAGAACTCCCAAACTTTGTATATTCATAAATTATGATTCTCTAGCCAAGGTTAATTATTTATTTAAATAAAAGTTTTCCATGAATTGGGACCATGAATGGCTGTAATTGAAAACATACTTCACATTTGAAAATAATGTTTAATTAACTTCTTATGTCACAACAAGATCCTTGTAATCAATGCATAAGGTCTTAAATACTGATTAACATTAATAAAAGAAGTGTGAACAAAACCATACTTCCTGGATTAGCTAAGAACTCTGCTGTGATTACCTTTAACAGGAACACAAATGGGGCTGCCCCTGAGCAAATCTATAAAGAATCACAGAATATTAGAGAACATTGGTCCAGTGAGAAGGGCCTTGCCTGAGGTTCCACTATAGTGACAAAGACAATAGTCCAAGTCATGCTGCCCTGTGACTGACTCTGTGTGGCTTCAAGAATGGCAAGTTTAGTCTTTTATTCTGCCTGCTCCTCCTCAGAGTATTAAAATCTGCTGTCACAGAATGATATGATCTGCCCTAATCAAAATACCAGTGTCTCTGTCTTCTCCCAGAGTGCCTCTGTCTTCTGCCATTTTTCCAAATGTGGCGAGGGGGAATGCTCTATCACCTTAATAAAGAGAGTTAAAGCATGAGGAGGAGACAGGTATTTCTTTGGGATAAAGACTTCCTGAGGCCCCTGAAATGACCCCAACTGCAGGTCAGCACTCATAAATCTGTGGAAGCTGGCAGTAGAACACAGAAGATTTGTTTCTCTTGCCTTTTCAAGAATAGATAATTTTATTTTTAAATAAATAAATTACATAAGTAGAATAAAATTAAAGAATAAATAGAATAAAATTTCAGGGAATCTTCATACATATATCAAATGTTAATTTTAATACTTTCTTCTGGAGGATTTGTTGGTGTGGAATATCATGAGCTGTGCTTTATTCTTGATTAAATGACACAGATCCTCATGGGCACAGTAACGAAAGGGTAGCTATGGAAGGCTCTTGAAGAGAGGATGTTGTAGAGAGTGCAGGCTTAGGAATCAGATTGAGTTGGAATTCCAGCTCCATGTCTTATTAGTTGTGAACATTAAATTATATGAACCTCTGTTTGCTCATCTCTAAAATGGGGATCCTGACTCACAGAGTTGGTTAGTGAACTTTAATGGATAATATATAACCTCAACACAGAGCTTAATACATATAAGTAGCTCAACAATTGGTAATATTGTTTCTTCTTTTCTGATGTTTTTGTATTGAGGTGACACACATAATGCAATTTCCATTTTAAACTGTACAACTCAGTGGCATTTAGTACATTCACATGTGGTACAAGATTCCAATTCAGTCTAGTTTCAAAACATTGTCATCACTCCAAAAAGGAGACCCTGCACCTGTTAATCTAACTCCCTACTCCCCCCATGTAGCCACTAACAACAATTAATTTGCTTTTTGTCTCTATGGATCTAACTGTTCTAGATATCTCACATAAATGAAATCGTACACTATGTGCCCTTCTGTGCCTGGCTTATTCACTTAACATAATGTTTTCAAGGTTGTTCTATGTTCTAGCATGGATCAGTACTTCACTCTTTTTAATGATTGAGTAATATTTCATTGTATAGAGATAGATATATAGATAGATGTAGATAGATCTATATCTATCTATCTACATCTATCTATCTCCATCTATCTATATGTCTTGTCTTGGTCAGTTTAGGCTGTTATAGCAGAATACCATAGATTGGGTGACTTAAATAATAAATACTGATTTGTCACAGTCTTGAGGTTGGGACTTCCAAGATTAAGATGGTAGCAGATTCTATGTCTGATGAAGACCCTCTTCCTGGTTTGCAAGCACCTTCTTTCTTGCTATGTTCTTACAGGACAGGCAGTGGTAGGATGAAGGAGAGGGAGAGGGGAAGGAAGTGAAGGATAAGGGAGAAGAAGATGGAGAGAGAGAGAGGGCATACTCTCTGGTCTCTCCTTATAAAAGTCACTAATTCCCTTGCTGGGGGCTCCACTGTCATGACCTCATCAAAACCAACTACATCCTGAAAGCCTCACTTCCAAATACCATCACACTGGAGATTATTAAGGCTTGAACATATAAATTTTAGAGGTACACAAACATTTAGTCCATGGCAATTGCATTTTATTCTATCCATTCACTAGGTGATGGACATTTGTTTTGTTTCCACTGTTTGGCTATTATTAATAATGTTGCTTTAAATAGTTGTGTACATGTATTTGTTTGAATACCTGTCTTGAGTTATTTTGGGTACATACTTGGGAGTAGAATTGCTGGGTCATATGATAATTTGATGTTTACATTTTGAGGAACCAAAAAACGTTTCCACAGTAGCTGCACAATTTTATATTCCCACTAATAATGTACAATGGTCCCAATTTTTCCACATCCTTGCTAACACTTGTTATTTTCCATCTATTACATTAAAGCCACCCTAGTGGGTTAAAAAGTGGTATCTTATGTGGTTTTTTATTTGAATTTTCCTAATGGTTAGTGGTGTTAACATCATCTCATGTGCTTGTTGGCCAATGTATATTGCTTTTGGAGAAATGTTTATCTAAATTGTATATTTTTAATGGTATAAAATTTTTATATTTAGAATTAGCCAGCTGGACTCATTTAGATGATCCCAATTTTGTTGGCAACATCCAAAGCATCATAGTCTGGAGCCAGCTGAACATATGCCTTCTTCTCCCCATCAGTCCTGATTAGGTGTTGGGCCACATCAATACCATACAGCTTCTTCACAGTCTGTTTGGTCTGGTGCTTATTGGCCTTGACATCTACAATGAACACAAGTGTATTGTTGTCTTCTATCTTCTTCATGGCTGACTCAGCACTCACAGGGAACTTGATGATGGCATAGTGCTCATGCTTGTTTCTCCTGGGGCTGCTCTTCTGAGGATATTTAGGCTGCCTTTGGAGCCTCAGTGTCTTAGGCCTCCAGATGGTGGGTGACATGTTGATCATTTTGTGTGTGTGTGGGGGGGGTGGATGCCTTTTAGCACTGCTTTCTTTGCCTTCAAAGCCTTTGCCTTGGCTTCAGCTTTGGGAGGGGCAGGGGCTTCCTTCTTTGCTTTGGGCACCATCTTTGTGAAAAGGGTTTCCTAGAGTCTTCTTTTGCACATTTTTAATTGAATTGTCTGTTAGCTATTGAATTGTAATATTTCCTTATATATACTGGATACTATACCCTTATTCAATATATGATTTTCAGGTATTTTATCTCATTCTATAGGTTGTCGTTTTACTCTCTTGTTAGTATCCTCTGACATACAAAATGTTTTAATTTTGATGAAATCTAATTTATCTGTTTTTCTTTTCTTGCTGTGATTTTGGTGTCATATTTAAGAAACCATCACATGATTCAAGGTCATAAATATGATGAAAAACCCTGTTTTTAAAAAAATGCTGTATGGCTTTAACTCTTGTGTTTAAGTCTTTTATTTACTTTAAGTTAATTTTTGCATATGATGTGAAATAGGGGTCAATCTTCGTTCCTTTGCATTTGGATATATAGCTGTCCCAGTATCCCTTGTTGAAGAAACAATTCTTTTTCCATCGAATGATCTTGGCATCTTGTCACAAGTCAATTTGTCATGGATATATGGCTTTATTGCTAGATTCTCAGTTCTAGTCCACCAGTTTAATTTATGTATCCATGTGCCAATACTACACAATTTTGATTACCGTACCTTTATATTATTATTTTTATTTATTTATTTATTTATTTATTTTTAGAGAGGGAAGGGAGAGGGAGAGAGAGAGAGAAACATCAATGTGCGGTTGCTGGGGGACATGGCCTGCAACCTAGGCATGTGCCCTGACTGGGAATCGAACCTGTGATGCCTGGTTCGCAGCCCGCGCTCAATCCACTGAGCTACGCCAGCCAGGGCTCCCTTTATATTATTTTTAAAATAATTTTTAAAAACTTTTAAAGTTATAGTTTACATTCAATATTATTTTAAAAATATATTTTATTGATTATGCTATTACAATTTTCCCCTTTTGCTCCCTTTCACCTGGTATCTCGTTTCCCACCAGCAATCCCTCCTTTTTTTCATGTCCATGGGTCATGTATATAAACTCTTTGGTTTCTTTATTTCCTATACAGTTCTTAACACCTCCTCTCTACTTTGTACCTAGCAATTTGTACTTCTTAATTCCTGCACCTTTTCCTCCACCTTCCACCTTCCCCCTCGCAACTGATAACCCTCCAAATGCTTTCAATATTTACATTGCTATTTCTGTCCTGCATGTTTGCTTAGTTTGTTTTTTAAAGATTCAATTGTTGACAGTTGTGAATTTATTGCTATTTTAATGTTTATAGTTTTGATTTTCTTTTTCTTAAATAAGTCCCTTCAACATTTTATATAATAAGGGCTTGATGGTGATGAACTCCTTTAGTCTTACCTTGTCTGGGAAGCACTTCATCTGTCCTTCCATTCTGAATGATAGGTTTGCTGGATAGAATAATGTGGGTTGTAGGTCCTTGCTTTTCTCTTGCTGCTTTGAAGATTCTCTCTTTATCTTTAACCTTTTGCATTTTAATTATAATGCATCTTGGTGTGATCCTCTTTGGGTTCATCTTGTTTGGAACTCTGGACTCGAATGTCTATTTCCTTCATGAAATTAGGGAGGTTTTCCTTCATTATTTTTTCAAATAAGTTTTCAATTTCTCGCTCTTTCTCTTTTCCTTCCAACACCCCTATGATTCAAATGTTGGTACGTTTGAAGATGCCCCAGAGTTGCTTTAACCTATCCTAATTTTTTTCAAAAAAATATTTTTACTTCTTGCTGTTCTGATTAAATACCTTTTTCTTCCTTATGTTCCAAATTGTTGATTTTATTCTCAGCTTCATTTCCTCCACTGTTGGTTCCCTGTAGATTTTTCTTTATCTCACTTAATATAACCTTCATTTATGCCTGGGTCTTTTTATGTCATTGAAGTACCCAATGAGCTCCTTGAACATCCTGATAACTGGTGTTTTGAACTCTGCATCTGATACATCATTTATTTCCATTTCATTTAGTTATTTTCTGGAGTCTTGTTCTCTTCTTTCATTTGGATGATATTTATTTGTCCCCTTATCTTGGCAGCCTCCCTGTGTTTGTTTCTGTATATTAGGTAGAGCTTTTTTGACTCCCTGTTATAGTAGTGTGGCCTATTGTAGAAGCACATACCTGTCTGGATGAATATGTCTTCTTTAATTCTTTGGTTGTCAGACTTCCATATGGCTCAATTTTCTGACAATTCTCTGTGATATATGTTTTGTGGTGTAGTTGTAATTTTTTCTGTAGTTGTGTGAGGATGTGAGACATATTTACCTACACCTCCAACTTGACCAAAAGTCTTATATTCAATATTATTTTTATTAATTTCAGGTGTAAAGCAAAGTGCTCAGATAATCATACTTTGCAACACGTCCCTTGTAGTAATTCCAGTACCCACATGGCACCATGCATAGTTATCACAATATTACTCACTATATTCCCTATGCTATACTTTACATGCCTATGACTATTATGTAACTACCAATCTACACTTCTCAATCCCTTCACCTTTTGCATCCAGTCCATGAACCCTCCACCCCCTGGCAACCATCAGTTTGTCCTCTGTATCTAAGAGTCTGTTTCTGTTTGTTTATATTGACCCTTAGATTCTACATATATGTAAAATTATATGCTGTCTTTCTCTGACTGACCTATTTTGCTTAACACAATACCCTCTAGGTTCATCGATGTTGTTGCAAATAGAAAGATTTCACTTTTTATAGTCAAGTAACATTCCATTGTACATATGACCACAGATTTTTTTTCCAAGCCACCTATTGATGGGTACTTGGGTAGATTCCATGTCTCTACTATTGTAAATAATGTTGCAATGAATATAAGGGTTCATATTTTTTTGAATTAGTGTTTTGTGTTTCTTCAGCTATATACTCAGAAATGGAATTGTTGGGGAATAAGGCAGTTTCATTTTTAATTTTTTGAGGAACCTCCATAATTTTCCATAGCATATGCACCAATCTACATTACCACCAATAGTGCATGAAAGTTCCCTTTTCACCACATCCTTGTTAACACCTGCCATTTATGGATTAATTGATGATACCTAATATGACAGGTGTAAGGTGATATCTCATTGTGGTTTTAATGTGCATTTTTCTGATGATTAGTGACACTGAGCATCAATATGTTTACTGCTCATCTGTATCTCTGTTTTAGAGAAGTATATATTCATGTCCTTAACATTTTTTAAATTGGATTGTTTGTTTTTTTGTTGTTGACTGTCCGAGTTTGTAATATATTTTGTATATTTACCACTTATTGGATTTATCATTGGCAAATATTTTCTCCCATCCAGAAGGATGTCTTTTCAGTTTGTGAATGGTTTCCTTTGTTGTGCAAAACTTTTTTAAATTAAAGATATTTAAAAATTTATTTTTAGAGATGGGGAAAGAGGGAGAGAGAGAGAAAGAGAGAAAGATCAATCAGTTGCCTCTTGCATGTCCCCAAATGGGGACATGGTGAGCAACCCAGGCATGTGTCCTGACCAGGAATCAAACCAGTGACCTTTTGGTTCACTGGCCAGTGCTCAATCCACTGAGCCACATGAGCCAAGACTGTGCAAAAGCTCTTTAGTTTGATGTAGTCCCATTTGTTTTTTTGTTTGTTTGTTTCCGTTCTCCAAGGACATATATCAGAAAAAATATTGCTAGGGAAAATACCTGAGATTTTACTGTCCATTTTTTCTTCTAGTAGTTTTATGGTTTTGAGTCTTATATTTAAGTCTTTCACTTATTTTGAGTTTATTCTTGTGTATGTTGTAAGAAGGTGGCAAATTTTCATTGTTTTGTATGTATCTGTTCCATATTCCCAACATCATTTACTGAATAGACTGTCTTTGCCTCATTGTATGTTGTTGCTTCTTTTGTCCTATATTAATTGACCACATGGGCAAAGGTTTATGTCTGAGTTCTATTTTATTCCACTGATGTATATGTCTATTTTTATGCCAGTACCTTGCAATTTTAATTACTACAGACTTGTAGTATAGTTTGATATCAGAAAACATAATTCCTCCAACTTTGTTTTTTACTCTCAAGATTTTTGTGACTATTTGGAGTCTTTTGTGTTTCCATATGAATTTTTGTGTTATGTATTCTAGTTATATGAAACATGCCATTATTATTTTGATAGAAATTGCTTTGAATTTAGAGATTATATTGTGTTGTATGGATATTTAAATTATGTTAATATTTGCTATTTATGAATATATGAGGAAGGACTCAAAAAATAAACTAGAATTTTTTTAAATTGTGTATTTATTCTTACATGTTTAAACTTCAGTCACCTTAAAGACTTCTCCATTTGACACAATACACCTATTGAAATGCTTTCCCACAGCTCAAAACGGTTTTTGAACTGATCTATTTTGATGTTTTTTAGTGCTTCTGCCATTTTTTGCTTCATCTTCTCCACATCAGCAAAACATTTCTCTTTGAGGACTTTCTTTATCCAGGGAAACACAAAAAATTACTCAATGTGATATCAGGTGAATAGGGAGGGTGGAGCATGGGGGTCATGCCATGTTTGGTCAAAAACTGCTGAACACTCAGTGCAGTGTGAGTAGGTGTGCCCATAAATCATCTATCATGAATGTGAACACACATTGAAAGAGTCTTCAAAAATTTACTGAAGCTGAATGCAACCTCTCACAACACTGCCAGGTGGTACTGATACAGATAGGTTCCTAGAACACTCACCTAGCAGAGGAAGCCTGTACTACAAGGAGCTTTCCCTCCAGAAGGTAATTACTGTTTTTTTGTTTTTGCTCCCCTTCTGTGTTTCTGTTTATTTCTATCTTCTTCAATTTCTTTTATAAGTGTCTTATAGTTTTCCAAGTACAAATATTTTTCCTCCTTGGTTAAATTTACTCCTAGGTATTTTGGTTTATTTTGATACAATTATAAATAAGATCATTTTCATAGTTTTTCTATCTTAAAGTTCATTATTGCTATGTAAAATGTAATGAAAGATAAATACCATATGCTCTCACCTGTAAGTGGAACCTAATCAACAAAACAAACAAGCAAGCAAAATAGAACCAGAGACATTGAAATAAAGAACAAACTGACAGTAACCAGAGGAGAGGGATGAGGGAGGTAATGGGGGAAAGAAGGGAAAGGGTCATCAAGGAACATGTATAAAGGGCCCGTGGACAAAACCAAAGAGGGTAATGATGGAAGGTAGGAGGTAGGGGTGGGTGGGGTGGGGGAAAGTGGTTGTGGGAAAATGGAGACAAATGTATTCAAACAACAACAATAAAATAATAATATGGTATTGCATATTTGAAAGTAGCTATGAGAGTGGATCTTTAAGGTTTTCATTAAAACATTAAAATATGTACGGTGACATGTTAAGTGGACTATTGTGATGATCATTTTGTAATATATACAATAACAAATCAGGTGTATTGTTATACACCTGAAAGTAATACAATGTTATGTTATATGTCAATTAAATTTCAATTTAAAAAATAAAATAAAAAGATTATTGACAAAATAAAAAAAGACAAATACTATTTGTTTACTATAGGTACCAAATACTATAGGTACTATTAGTTCCTTTAAGTGGAACCTAATCAACAAAACAAACAAGCAAGCAAAATAGAACCAGAGACATTGAAATAAAGAACAAACTGACAGTAACCAGAGGGGAGGGAAGAGGGGGGTAATGGGTGAAAGAAGGGAAAGGGTCATCAAGGAACATGTATAAAGGACCCATGGATAAAGCCAAAGGGGAAAATGATTGAGGGTGGGAGATGGGGGTGTGTGGGGAAAAGTGGTGGTGGGAAAAATGTAATGAATTTCTTAATCTTTATTTTTTACATGCTAAGTTATTGAATTCATTTATAAGTTTCAGTAGTTTCTGGTGGAATCTTTAGAGTTTTCTACAGATACTATTATGTCTCCTGCCAATAATGACAGTTTTACTCCTTCCTTTCAAATTTGAATGCCTTTTATTTCTTCTTTTTCTTTAATCCTCATTCTAAGGCATGCTTATTGAGTTTAGAGAGAGGGGAACTGAGAGAAAGAGGGAGAGAAACAACTGATTTGAGAGAAACACTGATCTGCTATGTCTTGCTCATGCCCCACTGGGGAAGACACCCCACAACCCAGGCTCAGCTATGACCTAGAATAAAAACTGTGACCCTTTAGTTTGCAGGATGATCTCCAACCAATTGAACCAGACCAACCAGGGCTATTTCTCCTCCTTGTCTGATTGCTGTTCTCAGGAATTCCAGTACTGTGTTGAATAAGAGAGTTGGAGAGTTGGAGAGCTGTCTTCGTCCTCATCTTAAGGAGAATGTTTTTAGTTTTTCCTCATTCAGTATGATGTTAGCTGTCATTTTGTCATATGTGGTCTTTATTATGTTGAGATATCTATTCTCCGTTTGCTGAAAGTTTTTCTCATAAATGCATGCAGGATTTAGTAAAAAAAAATTTTTTCTTGAAAGAAAAAAGATGGCAGTGGAGTAGGAGGAGACATTGTGCACCTCTTCTCAGAGCCAAATTGGGAATAACAGTAAAGAAAGTACTACACGCCTGAAATAAATCAAAGACTACCCAAAGAGACTTTTATTTTACTTTTTATTATTTTATTTTATTTTAATTGTTGTTCAAGTACAGTTTTCTGTCTTTTACTTCTATCCCAGCCCACCCCCCAAGCCCTCCCCATCTCCTTCCCATTTCCACCACCCCTAGTTTTTATCCATGTGTCCTTTATATTTATTCCTGTCCACCCTTCCCCTTTTCCACTGAAATTCCCTCCCCTCTCCCAAAAAGAGACTTTTAACCAAAGACATGATAGGCAAACAGCATGAGTAGTATATGAAGGGTGAGGTCATTTAAGGAGTCAGCCATTCACAAAGGCAGCAGACCAAGGTGGCAGCGCAGCTGTAGGAGCTTCCCTTTGAAAGGAGAAAAGCGGGGAACACAAACTGGGCTTCCGAACACAGAGTGCCAGTGCCAGGGTCAGCAGACCATATAGCACCCAGTGGTGAAAGGCTGCAGGGTTTGTCTCTGCTGGGGGGAAATGAAGACTGCTGGAGACAATCCACGATTTTTTTTCTTTCTTAATTTTTAAAGGGGACAAAGTGCAGGTCTTATGTTTGCAACCACTCACCTTGAGACCCAGTAAAGGGAAAAGCACAGATTTCAGTCTCACAAGGAGCATCTAGTATAGAAAGCACTTGGGAACAATGGGAGTGCCTGTAGGGCTTTCTATGCAAGGATATACCTGGATGCTGCAGCAGTCACCTTGCTTGAGAAGAGTAAGCCCCTTCCAGGGATAAAAGCAGCTACCTTACCCTCTCCCTAGAATCCTGCTCGCCACACCCTGATTTTTTTTTTCCTTTTGTGGTTTGTTCAATTTTTTGCTTTGTTTTATGTGGAGTTTTTGTTTTCCTTTTATTCTTTCTGTTCTCCCATCCTGCATCTTAACACCTGCTGAAGACACAGTAGCATACCCATACTCAGGGAGTGTCAGAGACTGGCCAAAAGGGACAGCCATATAATATACTTTCCCATGAAACAGACTGGTGCTTCCCTCTCATAGGAAGGTCATAGAAACAACCTCCTGGTTTCCAGTGGACACAAAACTTGGACTCTGGAGGCCCCCTCCCACCCACATTCCCCCCCTTTAGTTCATGTCCATGGGTCATGCATGTAAGTTCTTTGGCTTCTCCACTTCTTATACTATTCTTAACTTCCCCCTGTCTATTTTCTACCTACAATTTATGCTACTTATTACCTGCACCTTTTACCCCATTTTCCCTTCCCCTCCCCACTGGTAACCCTCCATGTGATCTCCATTTCTGTGATTCTGTTCCTGTTCTAGTTGTTTGCTTAGTTTATTTTTGTTTTTGTTTTAGGTGTGGTTGTTAATAACTGTGAGTTTGCTGTCATTTTACTGTTCATATTTTTATCTTCTTTTTCTTAGAAAAATCCTTTTAATATTTCATATAATAAGGGCTTGGTGATGATGAACTCCTTTAACTTGACCTTATCTGAAAACCACTTTATCTACCCTTCCATTCTAAATGAAAGCTTTGCTGGATAGAGCAATCTGGGATGTAGGTCCTTGTTTTTCATGACTTGGAATTCTTCTTTCCAGTCCCTTCTTGCCTGCAAGGTCCCTTTGGGAAATCAGCTGACAGTCTGGTGGGAACTATTTTGTAGGTAACTGTCTCCTTTTCTCTTGTTGCTTCTAAGATTCTCTCCTCATCTTTAATCTTATCTAATGTAATTATGATGTATCTTGGTGTGTTCCTCCTTGGATCCAACTTCTTTGGGACTCTCTGTGCTCCTGGACTTCCTGGAAGTCTATTTCCTTTGCCACACTGGGGAAGTTCTCCTTCACTATTTGTTCAAATAAGTTTTCAATTTGTTGCTCTTCCTCTTCTTTTTCTGGTACCCCTATAATTCGGATGTTGGAACATTTAAAGATGTCCTGGACATTCTTAGGCCTATCCTCATTTTTTTTTAATTCTTATTTCTTAATTCTTTTCTGGTTGAATGTTTCTTTCTTCCTTCTGGTTCACACTGTTGATTTGAGTCCCAGTTTCCTTCCTATCACTGTTGGTTCCCTGTACATTTTCCTTTATTTCACTTAGCATAGCCTTCATTTCTTCATCTAACTTGCAACCATATTCAACCAATTCTGTGAGCATCCTGATTACCAGTGTTTTGAACTTTGCATCTGATAAGTTGGCTATCTCTTCGTTGCTTAGTTGGATTTTTTTCTGGAGCTTTGATCTGTTCTTTCATTTGAGCCATTAGTTTTTGCTTTGGCACACCTGTTACATAGTAACGGGTGGAGCCTTAGTTGTTCACCAGGGCAAGGCAACCCACATTGGTGTGTTTTGATGCTATATGTTGGGGAAGAGTCTTAGAGTGAACAATGGCTCTTGCTCCACTCTGACAGTTTTCAGTCACTTCCCCCACTACCCATAAGCCAATTGGGCCCTTCTGACACTGATTCTTGTGTAGGTGGTTTTGTGTATGTCTAGGACCCTCTGGGTCTCTCCAATGAACTCTCATGTGAGGCTGGGAGTTTCTTGTGCTGCTACCTCAACCCCCACTGTTTTTTTTCAATATGAGGTTTGAGGCTTATTTCCCCACACTGGAGTCCTAGGTTGCATGCTCTGTCTTGCTACCCAGTTGTTCCTCCCGGTTTATCCGCATGTGAATGTGGGACCACCCACTCTACCAGCTGTTGCCTCACCAGGTTCACCATCTGCAGCCTTTCCCATCTTGTTCTGCAGTCCTCCACCTCACTGGGTCCTCCAGCTGCCACTTTGCTGAGTCCTCTCTGCCTGGCTGCCTGGCTCTGCCCCTCCTACTGGTCTGGATGAATATTTCTTCCTTAAATCCTTGGTTGTCAGACTTCTATATAGTTCGGTTTTCTGTCAGTTATGGTTGTTTTTGTTTGTTTGTTTTTAAATTGTTGTCGTCCTTCTTTTGGTCATGAGAGGAGGCACAGTGTGTCTACCTACGCCTCCATCTTGGCCAGAAGTATCCAGTAGTCTTGATTAAGAGTTATTGGTGTCATCTTCTCTGTCCCCATACCACAATGGACTACGATGGGCTATTTCTTATAATCTCTGATATTTACTTACAGCACTTAGCACAAGGCCTGGCTGGTTTAGAGTAAGTACTTTATACATTTTTATAAAAAATAAATGTACAGCAGAATACAGAAAGATAAGGAACAGAAGAGAAAGTGCAGGACAACTATAAATCTGGACCAAGTATAAGCAATTGACCCAAAATCAGACAAAAGCAGTTGTAGACTAGAAGAAATGGAAACAATAGATCATAAAATGGGTAGGCTCCAGGTCTGTCCCACACATGAGCTGAAAATGATCTTATGCTATCAGTAATAATCACAAGAAAACTCAATTCAATCATGTAACCTACTTTTAAGAGACTTTTTTAAATAGGAAAACATTCATAAAGTTTAATCATAATGAAAAGGAAAATACCACTTCACCCCTTGTTTGGTTCCATATCTACATTCATACTCTTTTCCTTATTCTCTCTGCCTATACAATTCTATTCATAGTCTATTCATAGGTCTCCATAAATATTTTGAAATTCATGTGATATGTCTGGTCTCAATCTAAATGATACCTACATTGGAGGAATTACAGACTATCAGGTCTTTTATGACAATCACAAAGAACTATGTTTTTCTTCTGGATAATCCAAGAATCTAAAATAGTGTTGGGCCCATTATAAGGACTTAATAATATTCATTGATTTCCTGATTGATGGTGAATAAAAATTAATTAAGCAGAATGCTGAATATGGCCCTTCTCTTGTGGAAACAGATTTAATTTGGCTTCATTAAATACAAAGCTAAGCCCATCTCATGCCAGATAGGCATGTTACCCTTTGGAGACTTTTTTTTTCACTACCTGATGGAACAAAAAGGTTTTTTTTAATTCTTTTTCTCTTTTTATTACTCTTTAAGGGCAGTTATCTCCATTCCCTGCCAGCCTCCCTTGTCCCACTGATCCCCACCTCCAACCTTCAATCCTATCCCCCTTTGGCTTTGTCCATGGGTCCTTTATACATGTTCCTTGATAACTCCTCCCTTTCCCCCATTATCCCCCTCCCCCCTCCTCCGTGGTTACTGTCAGTTTTTCTTTATTTCCATGTCTCTGGTTATATTTTGCTTCCTTGTTTATTTGTTTTTATTAGGTTCCACTTATAGGTGAGATCATATGGTATTTGTCATTCACTGTCTGGCTTATTTCACTTAGCATAGTACATTCCAGTTCCATCCTTGCTGTCACGAAGGGTAGGAGTTCCTTATTTCTTCCTGCTATAGATTGTATAAATGTACCACACCAACCATATGGGAAAATGTATTTGCCAATGATACCTCAGACAAGAGTCTGATTTCAAAATATATAAAGAACTCACATGACTTCACTAAAGGAAAACAAACAATCCAATTAAAAAAATGGGCAAAGAACCTAAAGAGTTCATTATATATTTTGGATATTTACCTCTTACCAAATATATTATTTGCAAATATATTCTCCCATTCAGCAGGTTGTTCTTTTGTTTTGTTGATGGTTTCCTTTACTGTATTTTAGTTTGATATAGTCCCATCTGTTTATTTTTCTTTTTGTTACCCTTGTCCAAGGAGACTTTCCCCATTGTATATACCTGATTCTTTTGTCCTAAATTAATTGATTATAAAGACATGGGTTTATTTCTGGGCTCTCTATTCTCTTCCATTGATCTATGTATCTATATTTGTGTTGCTACCATACTGTTTTAATTACTATAGCTTATAGTATAGTTTGAAATCAGGGACCATGATACTTCCAGTGTTCTTTCTCAGGATTGCTGTGGCCATTCAGGGTCTTTTGTGGGTCAATATGAATTTTGGGGTTATCTGTTTTAGTTATGTGAAAAATACCATTGGTGTGTAGACATATGAAGAGGGAACCAAAAAAAGAAAATTATTCATTAAAATACTGTGTATCTATTCTTACTTGTTTAAACCTCAGTCACCTTCAAAGTACCATCTATTTGATGCAACACACCTTTTGAGATGTTTTATCCCACTGCTCAAAACAGTTTTTGAACTAGTTCATTCTGATGGTTTTTAATGTTTCTGGCTTATTTTTGTTTCATCTCTCCCACGTCAGCAAAACATTTCCCTTTAACGACTTATTTCATCTAAAGAAACAAGAAAAGTCACTCAGGGAGAGATCTGTTGAATAAGAGAGGTGGAGCATGAGGCTCATGCAGTTTTTAGTCAAAAACTGCTGAACACTCAGTGTGGTGTGGGCAGGTGCACTCATAAATCACCCATCATGAAATGGGTAATCTCATTGAAAGAGTCTTCAAAAAATTCACTGAAACAGAATGCAGCCTCTCATAACAACACCAGCTAGTACACTGATATAGATGGGTTCCTAGAACACTCACCTACTAGGGGAAGCCTATATTACAAAGGGACCACCATGCAGGAGATAATTCCAAGGTTTTTTTGTCACCCCCCAGTCTCTCTCCCATTCTCTCTCTCCCTCTCTTGATGTATGTCTGTGTGTGTGTGTGTGTGTGTGTGTGTGTGTGCGTAATGAAATATTACTTAGCCATTAAAAATAATCATGGTGGGGAAAAAGGGGGGAATGGAGATAACTGTACTTGAACAACAATATAAAATTATAAAAAAAAGAATCAAATTGTTCCAATTTTGACAACATGTATGGGCCCAGAGAGTGTTATGCTAAGTGAAATAAGTCAGACAGAAAAAGACAAATATCATATGATTCCATTTATGTGTGGACTTTAAAAAATAAAAAAAAATAGAAAAAAATGGATACAGAAAACAAATAGATAGTTGCCATGGGGCAGAAGTATGAAGACTGATGAAAATATTCAGAGGAATAAACAATTCTGGCCAACATGAAGGTATAGGTATAGATACACTTTGTCTCCTTGCAAACCAAAAGAAGGACAACAACAAATTTAAAAACAAAAATGCACCAGAACTCCCAGAAAATTGAACTCTATGGAAGTCCAACAATCAAGGAGTTAAAGGAGAAACATTCATCCAGACCAGTAGGAGGAACAGATATAGGCAGCCAGGATGAGATACAGGCAGCCAGGATGGGAAGGACACATGGCAAGGCAGCAGCTGAAGGACTAGGCAGGCAAGGTGGCAGCTGGCAGTCTCACATATGCATGTGGATAAACTGGGAGGAACAACTGCACAGATACTGTGAAACTATAAGATAGACCGTACAGACTTCCAGTCCAGGAAAAGAAAGCCTCAAAACCTATAACTGTAAAAACCTGTGGGAGTTACGGTTGTGGGAGGAACTCCCAGACTCACAGGAGAGTTCACTGGAGAGACCCATGGCACAGGGTCCTAGAACTTACACAAAACCATCCATCCAGGAATCAGCTCCAGAAGGGACCAATTTGCTTGTGGGTAGCGGAAGAAGTGACTGAAAGCTGGTCAAGAGCAAGCAAGTGGAATTGTTCCCTCTCTGACCATTCTCCTACATACAGTACCACGACACAGCTGCAATGGTTGCCCAACACTGGTGAATAACTAAGGCTCCACCACTTACAAAGTAATAGATGAGCTGAGACAAAAAATATGTCCTGAATGAAAAAAACAGATAAAAACTCCAAAAATAGAACTAAGAAATGAAGAAATAGCTAAATTATCAGATGCAGAGTTCAAAACACTAGTATCAGGATGCTCACAGAAATGGTTGAGTAGGACCACAAAATTGAGGAAAAAGTGAAGGCTATGAAAAGTGAAATAAAGAAATGTATACAGGGAACCAACAGTGAAGGGAAGGAAACCAGGACTCAGATCAATGATTTAGACAAGGAAGAAAGAAATATGTGGAGGGCTGCCCTGCCTGGTCTCAGGAAGCTGTGACCCCCTGTGACTTAGGCTGAGTGAGAGACCTCCGGATCAGGAGCCACTAAGGAGACAAAACTTATTCCCCTGGCATGAATGCTACCTGTTCTGTGTCTGGCCTTTAAATGCTAGATCAGTTACCAATGATGGGTAAGACTCCTTAATGAAGGATCAACCTAAGACGTGTTCTGGTCTCATTTAGGCCTGTGGAATAAGATTCATGAGACTGTGGAAATAAATGAAGGGGCTGTGGAAAGGAAGGGGTGATCGGCATCTACCCCTGCCCCCTCTTAGCCTGAGTCTTTGTACTCAGATGTGAGAAATCCAAGTCTCCTTGCTGCCTCTGTCTCCAGCCCTTCTCAGGGCTTAGAAAACAGCCTAAAGGGGCAGCTCAGACTGGAGATGGTGGACCCCCGGGGTAATCAGGCCTGGGACAAAGAATATGCAAGATCATGTGAGTTCTGTTTGCTGGAGGATGTTATTAACTTGGAATTTGAAGGCACAGTCAGGAAACCTTTGGAAACCTGTAGTCCTTTCATATGATAAAGCTCCAATCTCTGCCCAGAATCACAACAGAAACTCTGTTAGCATCCTCGTAAGATACGTGTTCCCTTTGATCCCTTCTGCGAGACTGTGAATCCACAAACTGTGTCTACTTTCTCAATAAAAACCCACTGGGACAAAGGAAGGGGCTCTCCCCACTAGGGGGGTTAGCCTG
>PVIA01007517.1:0-82361 GCA_004024845.1 Tonatia bakeri
ATGCTTTCCCAATAGAACCCAGTTATTGTCATTCACTCATTCATGCATACATTCACTCAACATGTATTTCTTGAGTCTCTATAAGAAAACACGTGTCCATATAAGGAAACTTCCTTGTTGTCATAAAGTGATCAAGCCCAGCCCATTCTCAAAGTGGAGAGATGCTCAGACTTCTCTTTCCTTTCAGAACTGCTCCCTAACTCCTGCTGCCACTGCCATGGTGACCATAGGGCTTTCCTTACAGGCTGCCTGCCAGGCACTGTGAATGCATCAGAGCACAAAGATAAGTAATTCATGATCCCTAGCTTTAAGGAGCACATGATAATTTTAGGAAAGTGCAGTAGGTGTTATGAATGGGTGCTCACAGGAGAATTAATAGAGCACAGAATACCTTTTAATTCATGTGGGTCTACTAGTAAGTCTCCCTAGAACTGGAGGGACAATGACACTACTTTTAAAAATGTGCAGAAAGGACTTAAACAAATGAGTATGGTACCAGTAGGGAAAAGATACAGGAATATTTCAGATTAAAAAAAATAAGAGCACAAAGGCATAGAGCATGAAACAGCACAACATTCAGGGAAATACAACTCCTTAGGTATGGATGGAGTAAAGAACACATTCAAGGAAATGAGAATAGGTTAGCAGAAGTAGACTGGAGAAAATTTCTGAAAGATCTTACGTCTTAGATTGAGGAGTTTTGATTTTGTCATAAAGCTTTATGAGAGAACTATAAAGATTTTGAGCAGGGGAGTAAAGGGATCAGATTTATATTTTAGGTATTTTAGGTAACTGTGAAGAGCATGGATTCAAGTGGGATAATCCTAGTGGTAGGGAGATTTCTTACAGTCATTGCAATCATCCAGACAAGAAACGATGAGCACTCGGAGGCATGATAAGAGTAATGATTGTTAGAAGGGAGAAAATAGAACACTTTTTAAAGCAATCAGAAAGGAATTTGTGAAGGATTGAGTTTTGAGGCATTGATTGGGGCATCTGGGTGCATATTAACGCTTGGCATAGGGATAGAGAATAAAGGAGGTGGAACAGTATTTCACTGTCAAGTTTAAAATACTTGTTCTATCTCCCTGTGGAGATGTCCAGTAGCTTTCATATCAAACATTAGAGAAGAAAGTTCTGGACTGGAGATGAGTATACCAATATTTAAGGGTTTTCAGTGCTACCATTAGCCTCCTACCCTGTTGAGAAAGGTTATAAAATATATAATTTAACCAAACAAGTGTGGTATCATCTTAACATTATTGTACAGTATCCCTAGGCCTACTGAATCTAAATACAATAAATTAGTTATATTAAAAAGATAATTTTTAAATAACCTATAAACCCAAATGTGAGTATCTTTAAAACTTTTACACAAGACTACACTTTAATGCCATTAATTCACATTATGAAAGAAGCCATGCAAAAAGTTATTGTTCTTCCTTCCTTATAATTTGATCATGGATGAGGTGGGAGGGACTGCTGATTTACAATGACCTATTAGTTCTCTCAAGACCCAATGGCACTGAGTGTCACGCCAGGAAGCTTACCTTTTAACCAGATGATAGAAATCCATTGAAAGGTTTTACAAGGGCAATAACGTGATCGTACTTAACATTATATAAAGTTTATGCTAACAGCACTGGGAATGGTGAGAAAAAATAAGGAAAAATTGTGGTCAGGAGAGGAAGGTGGGAAGTCATTTCAATAATCTAGATGAAAGTTTGGATCAAGTACTCACAATAGGAGAACAGGAAAAATTCTAAGAACTAATAACAATAATAGTATTAGTGATAGAAAAATCTAGTACAATAATTACTGAATATTCTTCATATACCAGGTATATGTCTAACTTTCACATGAATTATTTTACCCAATTCTCATAACCAACCTATAAAATTATCATTTTTCCCATTTTATATATGAGAAAACTGAGCTACCAAAAGATTCAGTAACACACCCCAAATTATGCAGCTAGTGAGTTACGGTACTAGGATTCAAAATTATGCACTATGATTCTACAGCTCTTGTTCCTGTTCATTATGCCTCAAAAGCATCTTTGCTGAAAAGAATGGAGATCTCTTGGTCTTTTTCTGAGGGCAAAGGATCGTGCAGTTGTTATGAGTCATCATGTGAAAATTAAAATTTCATCAAAACCATTCAGCTAGAGTGTCAATAATGACCAGCAGTAGGAAGAGGCAAAACGGTTATCTGTCTACATCTTTGAAAATGATTGGATTTCTATTACCATGTATCAAGTGTCCACAGCCCTTGACTAAGAGTTAGGAAAAATTAATTTCATCTCTGTCATCACCAGCTGAGTGACCACTCAGACTATCACTGAGTCTTGGGCTCCCAACATACAAGATAAAAATATTAGACTAAATTATTTTCAAGGTCTCTTCCAGGTCTAAAATTTTATAATTCCAATGTCAGCCAAGAGGGTGCTACAAAGCAGCTCTTGGTTTGGCTAAGGGGGCAGAAATCTTTGAGCAAGGCTATTATCCCATGCAGAGCCTTGGCAGCGGTGATATGCTTGGCAAATGCAGCTTGCACTGAGCACGCGGGGTGACCGCACCTGTTCCTGCCAAGAATTAATTGCCTCACTTTGTGGTTACCCTCATATCAGGTTGTGGATTAGTTTGCCTGGACTGCAGTTATTAATGAAGAAATAGAATTTGAAAACCAGGGTCAGACTCTACAAAAACATGCTTCACTGATGCAACTTAACAAGTAGTCCCAAGGCCAGAGGGCTTGTCAGCCAGAGGTAAGAATCTAAGTAAAATAATGTGGACATTAAGCACTGGGCAACAGTAGAACTCAACATGTTTACTTCCACCTCTTTAGAGTGTTTCAATCTCTTTTTTAATTTGAGTAAAATAAAATAGTCCAGATAGATTTAAAGTGAAGAAGTGCATCATTGCCTCCTATCTCCAATTCAAGTTTCATTCCTCAGCAATAACCACTTTGTGCGGGTTCTTTCAAATTATTTCACAAAATCTATTCCTTTACAAACATGTATGATATTCTTTTCCTCTACGTACACACATTTGATTATATTATACTTGCTTTTCTGAAACTGGACTTCACTATTGAATATATTGGACATCTTATCTACACATAGAGATAAACTTTATCTTTTAAAGTATATTTTTATTGATTATGCTATTACAGTTGTCCTGCTTTTCCCCCTTTGCCCTCCTCCACCCAATTTCCCCTTCCTCCCAGCAATCCCCCCTCTTAGTTTGTGTCCATGGGTCACGTATATAAGTTATTTGGCTTCTCCATTTCCTATACTGTTCTTAACATACCCCTGTCTATTCTGTACCTACCAATTTGTGCTTCTTAATCCCTGTACCATTTCCCCCATTCTCCACCTTCTACCACCAAGAGATAACCCTCCAAATGATCTCTGTATCTATGATTCTGTTTCTGTTCTGCTTGTTTCCTTAGCTTGTTTTTAGACGTAATTGTTGATAGTTGTAAATTTGTCACCAATTTAATGTTCATAGTTTTTATCTTTTTTTCCTTAAATAAGTCCCTTTAACATTTCATATAATGGCTTGGTGATGATGAACTCCTTTAGCTTTACCTTGTGTGGGAAGCACTTTATCTGTCCTTCTATTCTCAAAGATAGCTTAGCTGGATAGAGTAATCTAGGTTGTAGGTCCTTGATTTTCATCTCTTTGAATACTTCTTGCCTGCAAGGTTTATTTTAAGAAATCAGCTGAGAGTCTTATGGGAACTCCTTTGTAGGTAACTCTCTGCTTTTCTGTTGCTGCTTTTTAAGATTCTCTCTTTATCTTTAACCTTTGGCATTTTAATTATAATGTGTCTTGGTATGGTCCTCTTTGGGTCCAAATTGTTTGGGGCCCTCTGTGTTTCCTGGACTTATATGTCTATTTCCTTTGCCAAAGTAGGGAAGTTTTCTTTCATTATTTTTTCAAATAAGTTTTCATTTTCTTGCTCTTCCTTTTCTCCTTCTGGCACCCCTATGACTCAAATGTTGGCACTTCTGGAGATGTCCCAGAGTCTTATTATGCTCTCTTTGTTTTTTTTTTTTTTAATTTTTGTTGCTTCATTATGTTCTGGTTGACTGTTTATTTCTTCCTTATGTTCCAAATCATTGATTTGAACCCCAGCTTCCTTCTCTTCACTATTGATTCCCTATGGATTTTTCTTTATTTCTCTTAGAGTAGCCTTCATTTCTTCCCTTTTGCTTTGGGTATACTCAATGAGGTTTTCTAAACACCTTTATCAACAGTTTTGAACTCTGCATCTGACAGGTTGGCTATCTCTGTTTCATTTAGTTCTTTTTCTAGTGTTTTGTTCTATTCTTTCATTCGGGCCATATTTCTTTGTCTCCTTCTTTTGGCAATATCCCTGTGTTTGTTTCTGTGAATTAGGTAGAGCTTGGCTTACCTGTTAAGTTGTATGGGGCGGGGCCTTAGGTACTGGCCAGGGCAGAGCAACCTACTTCACTGCTTTGTGGGGGAGGGATTGGAGAGGGGACAGTGCCACTGCCTGGCTGGTGGAGGCTTGCTCAGCACTAGCCCTGTTTCCAGTCACTTCACCCATTTCCTGTATGAGACTGGCGCTCTTATAACTGTTGCCCTGGTGGTGGTTCCCACAGTGGGTTGGGTTCGTGTCTGTTCTAGGACAGTGTGGGCCCTTCGAATGGACTCTCCTAAGAGACCAGCAGATTCTTCCACTGCCCTAACCTCTGCTGATTTTTACAGTCAGAAGTTAAGAAGCTTTATTTTCCTGGCACTGGGATTCTGGGCTGCAGGGTTAGGCCTGAGGCTGGGATTGCTTGCTCCCCAGGTATCCCTCCCAATTTTTATTCACCATACATGAATGTGAGACTTCCCGTTCTGCCAGCTGCCACCACCACTGCCGCCTCACCACTGCCACCTCGCCATGGCCATACTGTGTCCTCTCCACCCGGGCTCCCCATCTCCATACTTCATATTTGTCTGGGTGAATATGGCTTCTTTAAATCCTTGGTTGTCAGACTTCATACAGTTCAATTTTCTGGCAGTTCTAGGTGTTTTTGTCTTGAGGTTAGTTGTGATCCTTCTTGTGGTTGTACAAGGAGGCAAACCTGTCTACCTACACCTCCATATTGACCAGAAGTGAGATAAAGTGAAAGTTAGTCCTTCCTTCCTTCCTTCCTTCCTTCCTTCCTTCCTTCCTTCCTTCCTTCCTTCCTCCCTTCCTTCCTTCCTTATTTCTGACTGCTACCAAGCCTTGATTTATTTGCCTGTACTATATATTTTTCAGGTGTTTGACTAGATCATAATGTAACAAATGATTTTCTATTACTTGGTATTTCAATTTATTTTGGATTTTTATTATTACAAATGATGCTTTGGTAAACCTAATTTGCACACTCATGTTTGCGTATCTAGGATAAATTTTTAGATGTGAAATTGTGGAGCTGTTGTCAATTTAGAGAATATATACAAAGAAAAGTTGTAATTTATCTATACATACGTAATTAAGTTCTCTAGATTAAAATTTTTTCTTTGTTGTAGTTGGCTCTACAGTACTTTAAAACTGTGCAGTAAGAATGTCGTTCCTTTGTAGTTTTTATTTATTTCTTTCGTGTAGAAGTGATATCAGTCACTTAAAGATTACTTTCTTTGCTTTCTTTAGTACTTTGTTTTTTAATGTTTAAATATTTGAGCCATGTAAAATTTATGTTGATATAATAGGTGACAAGAGGAACCAGGTTTATTTACTATTTACCTGTTTGTCCCAATAACACGGACTGATACTTCATCTTTCCAACTGACGCTTACATGCTAAACCCACATGCAGCATGTCTAGCCCCGTCTCTTTTTATTTCATGTGTGTTTCCCTGCATCAGTGCCAGTCTTCCTTAATTAAAATGACATTTTAATATGCTCAGTATCTTGTATCATTACACTCTCCCCTTATTCTATTTTCCTTTTCTTAAATTAAAAAAAAAAATCTGATTAAACATAGTAGAGTTTGACTGAGCCAATAGATGAAGGACAACTTTTTTGAGTTTTGGACTCCTGAATGGAAAGCTTTATCTACAAACAAATCTAATTTTTTTATGAAACACATTTGCCTATTTTGTGATACTTATCATTTGTGATCTTAGAGCTTATGTCAAAACTGGCTTATATACTTTTGAAAGCCCATAAAACACAGGAAGAGTTGTATGTTCTTTAGCCAGAACTTCTGCTGATACAAACCTCAAATTGTCCAGTGTGAATGTCTATCTGTATATACAGAATCTGCTTCCATGGGCACAGCACATACATGTAAAAGTTCAAATAGTTCATAGCTTTGTTTATAAATAATTCTTGGTATTCAGTCATTAGAACTATAGTTATCTTTGCAAGATCTTGTTGTTTAAGTTCTGCTGTATTTGCCATACCTAGCAGACTATAGAAGGTTTTTCATTTGAAATGTGATTTTCTTTGTGTTTGGTAGGTACTATAAAATGTTCTATTTTCCAATTAAGTTGACTTTAATGACTGTCTCTCTGGTGGCAAGAGATAGAAGCAGCAAATTTGAGCATCTTAATCTTTAAAAAATGACATTAATAATTCTGTTTTGATTATTAATTTAGCTCCAGTGACAGGAATTTTCTTTTATGCTACAAAATTTAGGCACATCTGCAGAGAGATCTACTAAGCTGCCAATACCAAAGGGTTAAACCTTTTATTAGCACAGTAAACGAACTTGAACCTAGCATAGACTAGCTGCACCTCTACAATTACCGGGTGCACTTTGAAAATAAAGAAGTGTGAATGCAATCAACATAATTATATGGTCAAGCTCTGGAGGAGAGATTTCAGAGTTAATGTACAGCATATTTCGAAAAAAATAAGTATAAAATGACCTGAATCTACAAGAAAGGTAATTTTGAGAACAAAACTACTTGAAATAAGTAGTTAAGTAAATTCCCAGTACTTCTGGAAAATAGTGGATAATGTCATAGGGTCATTTTGAGCTTAAATCAGAGACTATCTAATAAAGGAATGTTTCTGAGTGCCAACCAGAGACTCGAGGTTGTATCTACAGTGTTTATCTACCTACATTTGCATCTTCTCAATCAGCTTGATCTGTACTGTACAACTGAATTGAGAAACAGTTTGGAGCTGACCTTGGAAAGGGTGTGAAGATTGGTAGTGCAGATAAAAGTGAAGTAGTGTGTAAGGATAATGGGGACCACATACTGGAAGTAATAAGGAATTTCTGAAAAATTCATACATGAAGCAAACTAGACTAAAAGAATTGGAAACTCACAATCTATAACTAGAACTGTCTTTACTGGATAATTTTTATTTTTGTTAAAGCTTTTTCTATGGCATTCCATTTCCCTGGATGCAGGAGTATGGTAGGTGGTGGTTGTAGCATCGTGAGAACTTAAGTTTGGCACACAATTAAACAATATTTGGCTGGGATGGACTGTATATATACACATACACACACAATTAAAGTATGAGGAAGTGAGGCAGATTCAGGGAGAAGTCATATAGAGATCTGGATGACTGCTACATGGAAAGACCCTTAATAAATGAAAACTCTGGATATAAATCTGAATATAAACCATCATAGGAAAGCAAGAAATGTACATGAGAGCAAAGGTTGAAGTGGAGTATTGTTTGTGGAATATTATTTATGGAATATGCAAAATTTAAACTCCTAATTGGCTGGCATGGCTTTTTATAGGAAATGTTTAAAACATTGCCACTGTCTTCATTCGTGCTTGGCCTGAAATGTCTGATTTCTACTCAGCTGTTGTATCTGCCAGCCCAAACTCTATCCATCCCTTATTGGTTGTATTTAGTTATGCCTTCTTAACAAAGTCTTCTGTAATGACAGAAGTTAGAGATTCTCAACGATGGCTAAACAATGGAATCAATGATGAGTTTTTTACTTTGTTTTTTATTCCAATGTCCATACCTGATCCTGGGCAAGTCCTACCAGGCTCTCAGCAAGTGGTTTCTGGATTATGTTTTAGTAGACATGGTTTTAGAATTACCCCAAGGGCAGCCAAGAGTAAAATTAGACCACTCTGATCTCATACTTCTTCAAACTTCTATGACCTAAGATACACTGATACATAGAATCTGATTTTAAAGTACATTTTCAAAACCTTTAATAATTATACTAATAAAAGTATAAACTTCTATTTCTTCCTTTTAGGATGGTCTCCTTTCCCTTCAAAAGTGTATTTTTCTAGTACATCAGAATTGGTCAGGATTTATCTCCCACGTGAGGGCTTTCCCAAATAGCCTGGGAGGACACTGTGGCATTGCTGGTGAGTCGCTTACCCTGTCTGAGCTCCATGGACCAAATAGAGTATCTCTCTACCATGGATTAAGCATGGCTGTATTTCATGTAACACTCTGGGGACTTAATTAAACTTCAAAGTAAACAGGAAGAATATTTTGTGGGACTAAAAATCAAATCAGCTAACCACGTGATAGGTGAAGACAGTTTAGCTTTCCATTACCTGTGAAAGTGAAAACTAGGACCTTCAAATAGAATATGAAGTACATGATCATCAATTTGAAATACCTTAGAAGACCTACTCTTCATGGGCCACGGGAAGCAGACAAAAATGGTATTAATAACTTGGTTCTACTGTTGGTTTATGAAGAAAACCTTAATTGTGAAGAGGATGGAGTAGGTTTCCAATGAATGTCATTGACATTTTTCTGCCCAGGAAAATTAGTATTAGGAAACAAATAGTCCCCCTCTTTTATTTTAGCAATTTGTCTTCAATATTGTATATTATTCTTGTTTTTTTTTAATCCCCACCCAACAATAGGAAGGGAGGGAGGGAGCTAAGGAGAGAGAAAGAGAGAGAAAAATATTGATGTGAGAGGCAAACGTTGATCAGTTTCCGGATGCCCACAGACTGGGGAACGTTCCGGAAACCCAGACGTGCGCCCTGACAAGGGATCAAACCTGCCACTCTTTGGTGTATGGAACAGCATTTCAACCAACTGAGCCACCCAGCCAGGGCTGTTATTTTTGGGTTTATGTATTGTTCTTGCTTGTAGTTAGTTCATTGCTTGTTTTATTTTATTTTTTTTTAAATATTTTATTTTAGTTTTTCTGGGAGTTTTTTATAATATTTCTATGTCTATTCAGTCTAATATTTCGAGATAAAAGAGAGTTCTGGAAGCTGTAAAAAGTGCTAAATTGCCTCAGCTTTGATAAGCAACTCTAACTTTTATGGTGTTATAAACACTTTAGGGGATTAGTTCCAACAAGTTTATCTTCATTTCAGCCGAGGTGCCCTAATCATTGTTGCTACCCTTTTTCAAAACTGATAAAGTGATGTCTTTCTATTTTGAGGTGCCTAGTGGATGGTAATGTACTGCATCCACCAGGCACCTCAAAAATAGAAAGAAGGCAACAAGAAATAGAGAAAGCAACACACACTTCAATCATATTAATGTTTTTCTGAGAGCACAGAGGTCACATTCTGAGATGTAGTGCCAGGAAAGGAATTTGCTCTTGGTTTATTAGAAGATTCTTTCATTTTCTGGGTTATTCATAGCTGTCACAAACAAACCAGCGAGCTGCTTTCTAAAAAACAAATAAATCTTTTGGATATTGCTAGAACATTGAAAAAAACACATTGGTTCTCTCATATTTGTTAACTCCTTCCTTCAATGTTGTTATTAACTTTCTAGAAGCTTCTATTTTTGACTCTGTTGTTATTTCATGTATATTCTTTGATTTTTTTCCACAGAATGTATGAAAAAATTATATAATGCAATATTTTTATGAGAAACATTTATGGGAGAAAGAAAAACACTGGAAACAACCAAAATAGGGACTTAGCTGTATATATTAGAACACAAAAATATAATTAAATAGTTTAAGCTAATAAAAATGATACAATACAAAATCAAGGACTTGCAAATATATCTGTATTCATTACTAAGTGAGTAATAGAGGTTATATATGGCAAATTCTGCTAACACTATTCTGCTCTGTACTGCTACAAAACTCCTACAAATGCTGTACTTCTCCAAGAAAAATACTGAATTCCAAGAGAAAAATACATTAGGCAAATAACAGCCAAACTCACCAGAAAGAAAGAAATGGGATTTTGTCATTGCCATAAATGATGGGGAAACATTATGACAGAACATCTACAGCAGAACAAACTTCAGGCTGTTACTAAAGTAGCTCAGAGGTATGGGATCTGGGATGAAGTCGATAGATTGGAGTACTGCAGCTCATGTGGGAACAGAAGCTGTAGTTTTGGCTTCATGAAAGATGGTAGCTGAGACAGAACCCTGTGCAAAGACAAAAGGAATTGATGTCACTGTTGGTTACAATGCCTGTGGAAACTGGCTTAGAAAAAACCCAGATCCAGAGACACAACAGGAAACATGTCAGTTACCAGATCCATAAATGGAAAAAACGTAACCTAGGTAAAATAAAAATCCCAATTCCAAATCAGATGCTGTGAATTCTGAATGTTTACTGCTCATGAGATAGGAAGACGAAAGTTGATACATTAACATTGGTTTCAGCAGAATTTATAGCTCACAATACATGAATCCCGCAAAGAAAACCCACCTTTACTGGAGATGATATTACAATAAAAAATTCAAACAGCACATAAAAAATTAATAACAGTGCAAAAAGAGCCAACAAATAAAGCAAACATGAAAATTGGTATTTAAAAACTAGGGATAAAAATGATCTAAACATGACTGTCAGATATTAGTATTTAAAGTTATTAAAAAGATATGGGAAGGTACAAACCCCACAATGGAAGCAGTATGGCAATGGAAAAAAAAAACTAAATATAGGACAGAGCCAAATGAAATCTCAACAATAACAAGGCAAGAAACATTATATGGAACATTAAATTCAACTCAATAAGGATAGTAAACTGGAAAATAGATTTAGTAGTTTATGCCTAATAAAGTAGGGTGAGATAAAGAGATAAAAGTACTTATGGACATGTAAGATAGTGAATGAAAATCTAACATATAGTAACAGAAATTCCAGAATTAACAATTAAGAGAAAGTTGGAAAGATAATAGTCCAAGAGAAGATAATGGCCGATAATTTGCTAATGTTAAATAATAGTAGTTTTCAGACTGAAGAAATTCAAAAGTGAATCAGATCTATTCTATGTATCTATCAGTGAAGAATAAAAAAATCACATGATCTCAATTGATGTAGAAAAGCATTTGACAGAATTCAACATCCTTTGATAATAAGAAAACTCAACAAACTAAGGATAGAATTAACCTTAATAAAAGATATTTATGAAAAACCCATACAGAACATCATACTCAATGGTACATCCTACTCATGATTCAGTCTTGGTAGGTGTTGTGCTTCTAGGAATTTGCCCATTTTATCTAGGTTAGCCAATGTTACTGATGCATAATTTTTCATAGTACTCTTAGATAATCCTTTTCATTTTATTTTTAATTTTTTAATTTTTATTTTTTGATTTAATCTTTATTGATTTTTTGTATTGGTTTTGTCTTTATTGCATGATCATTTAGTCCCCTGTTACCCCCCTCCCCGCAGCTGTCACCACACTGCTGTCCATGTCCCTGAGTCCTTTTTCCTTTTTGCTCAATTCCTCCAACCTCTAACTTTCCCCACCCCCACTAGCTGTCATCTGCTCTCCATCTATGAGTCTTTTGCTGTTTTGCTTGTTAGTTCAATTTGTTCATTAGATTCTGCATATGACTGAAATCATATGGTATTCGTCTTTTCTGACTGGCTTGTTTCACTTAGCATAATGCTCTCCAGGTCCATCCATAGATCAATGGAACAGAATAGAGAACCCAGAAACAAACCCACACCTTTATAGTCAATTGATATCCAACAGAGGAAATAAGCACAGACAATGGGCTAAAGATAGTTTATTCAATAAATGATGTTGGGAAAATTGGACAGATACATGCAGAAAAATGAAACTAGACCACCTTCTTACACCACACAGAAGAATAAATTCAAAATGGATCAAAGACTTAAATGTTGGAGCAAAACCCATAAAAATCCTAGAAGAAAATACAGGCAGCAAAATCTTGGACATTGCTAATAGAAATTTTTCATTGGATATATCTCCCCAGGCAAGGGACACAAAAGAAAAAATAAACAAATGGGACTACCTCAAACTAAAAAGGTTTTGCACAGCAAAGGAAATCACCAACAAAATAAAAAGACAAACCATAGAATAGGAGAACATATTCACCAATATATCTGATAAGGGGTTAATATCCAAAATTTATAAAGTACTTACAGAACTCAACACCAAAAAAGCAAACAATCCAACTTAAAAAAAATGGGCAAAGGATCTGAATAAACACCTCTCCATATAGATGGAGTACATACAGATGGCCAATAGACATATGAAAAGATGCTCAATGTCACTAATCATCAGAGAAATACAAATTAAAACCACAATAAGATATCATCTTACACCTGTCAGAATGGCCATCATCAATAAATCAATAAACAAGTGCTGGCGAGGATGTGGAAAAAGGGAACCCTTGCACACTGTTGGTGGGAATGCAGACTGGTGCAGCCACTGCGGAAGCAGTATGGAGATATCTCAAAAAATTAAAAATAGACCTTCCTTTTGACCCAGTGATCTCACTTCTGGGAATATATCTGATGTAACCCAAAACACTAATTCAAAGGCACATAAGCACCCCTATATTAATTACAGTGTTATTTACAATCACCAAGATATGAAAGCAGCCCAATGTCTATCAACAGATGAGTGGGTACAACAGCGACGGGACAGTTACACCATGGAATTCTCAGCCACTTTCATTTCTACAGAACCGCTGGCAATGTCCCCACATTCATTTCTGCTTTTTGTAATTTGGTTTTTCTATCTTTTTCTTAGTCCATCAAGCTAAAGCTTTGTCAATTTTATTAATCTTTATACAGAACCAACTATTGGGCTTATTGATTTGCACTACCTTTCTATTCTCTATATGATTTATCTTTTCTCTAATTTTTATTATTTCCTTCCTTTGCTTAGCTTTAGATTTAGTTTGTTCTTCTCATTTTAGACTCCTCAGTTGTAAATTTAGGTTATTAAAGTAATATCTTTTTTAAAGGTAAATAATTTTTCTTTAACATTGTTTTTATTGTGACTACTATATCTTGGTATGTTGTGTTTTTGTTTTCATTCATTTCTAAATAATTTTAAATTTCCTTTATAATTTCTTCTTTGATCCATTCAGTTTTGTAAGGAGTGTGTTATTTAATTTCTACAAATGCCTATATTTTCCAAATAAAATAAACCTTAAAAAAAGAATCAGTAGTTTTCAGAGAAAACAAATGCAGAGAAAAAAATCCTGAAATGAGGATTCCCAACATATTTACAACTAAGTTCTTGAAACCCCTGCTGGTTTGTTTATAAAGCTGACATCAGTTTGCAAACCAGAAAGACCTTGAGGAAGTCTAGTTCATCGCACCCGAAACACACCTTTGCCCTTCTGCTCTGACTTGGTGGGGTACCGAACAAATCAACTGTTCAAAGCCAGAATAAGCACAATAAAAAGGCAAACACTGTTTTCAAAACCTGAGGTGTTTGTTTTTAGTGATTATTTCCAGCCAGCAGCACACAAACCTCTGTGAAAGATAAATCCTGCTGCTGCCCAGACCGTTGGGAAGTGACGCTTGTCCAAGGTCACGCAGGGCATGCAGAGACATTTCTTATTTCTTTCTTTACTACAGAGGAATATGGATCTCGGATTCCTCGAAAATGTGATTTTAAAGATTAAGAAGCTGCATTTTTCAGTTCCAGACTTTACTATATTGTAGGAGGATATATTTAAAAATTTTCTTTGTTTATGATCTCCAGCCCCCCCGCACCCCCCCCCCCACACAATCAAAGCACAAATTCAATGGCATTTCTCTCTAATGTGACAAGTCTATGCTGCATAAATTACCAGAGGGAAAATTCCAAATCTGTGAACTACATAACAAGCTTTCGTTTCCCTTCCTCTCAGTCAGGACCTTCTTATGAACAAAGGCGTGCTGATTGTAACCCCTGTAGAAACTGGAAATTTACCATGTCTCCCACCGGATCTACAAGTGGAAGGATTACATGGCAGGTAGAGGGAAAAGAAACTGTTACACAAGCCACAAAGAAATATCTTAACAGACTCCACAGAATTGTTAAATTATAATTTGTGGAAATTACCTCAATATAAAAAACCATAATCATCTGTACTATTCTTCTTGATGTAGCAATAAAATAGAATATTTATAAAGTGGTCGTGTACTTTATATTCAAACAAAAATGCATTATTAATGAGAGTTGGTGAAAATGGCAATTGTTTATTGAGTATTTATTAGAGCTCAGCATTTTGCATGCATTCTCTCTAATTCTCAAAGAATCTCATAATGTATCATAATCAGCACTTCACAGTGAGGAAACTAGGGTTTCCTTAATAGCTACCATCATAGTATATCGAGCAATGTTACAGGCAGGAAATAGACAACATGTTAGGCATTTCAGGCAGAAAGTGATTCAATAGAGAATAAAAGGGCTTACAAAGTTGTTGGAAGGGTAGGAAAGATGCAAGTCTGGGGTTCAAGGACAATTGGTTTCCAGGTCACAACACTAGTTGCCATCTGGAGCTTCTGTTACAACTGCTGGTATCAAAACTGCCTTGTCTCTCCTCACACCTTTTCACTGTCAGACCATTCTTGTTAGTTGTCACAGCCAGGTAAGATAGTCTCTATCACATTTCTAGTTTCCAAACTTTATGGGAGTAAATCCCATGGATACAACCAAAACCACACGCAGAATTCTAGCTGTAAGGGGAAAGTACTCTAACCTACCCTCCCGTCACACAGAGGGGAGCACTGGAGAGAGTGAAATGGGTGTGTTCCAATTTTACAACAGACAATCCCTTTGCTCGCTCAGCGTTCACGCACGTGCTTCTGCCAGTAGAATTCTCAGTGCCGACACCGCCAAAAATAAAATTCAGTTAGACCTTAACTAACACAACACAACTCTCCCATGGAACTTATGCTATCCCCAGTTGGAAGACATAAAAATTTCATCTTCCCACTGTGTTTATCTTACAGTTGTTCATTCTTATTCTACCTCTATCACCAATAGATATTGATATCCTATAACCTTAGGATTAAAGTAAAAATTTGACTGTTACTGGATAGTTTCCGTGTAAATTAGTAAGGAAAATGAGGGTGGGGTGGGGAATGTGTTTGTGATTGTGTACATAAAACAAGAAATAAGTTATGAGTAGCTTTTATTATCCTTGATTCCACAGCTGAGCATGAAAAGAGATTAAATTACTGAAAATAGAGTACCTAGTGGGATTTAGATATGTAGTCATACGAGGCTTATCAGCAAAAGTTATTCTGTATCTTGAGGTTACCAAGAGTAGTTGTCTCATGCCATATAGACCAGACAGCAGAGAGAGTGGAAGGCATTCCTAGACATACCTAGAAGACATTCCTGTGTCCATATGCTCACCACATAGCATCAGGAATTGAGCCACATGTATCCTCTTGGCATGCTGGCAGGTGCAAAAGAAAAGAATGAGGGGCAGAGCTCTATATGCTCAGTTCTCTGATTCCAAAGCCTGTCTTCCTATAGGGAGGAGTAAATTGGAAAGGATGGTGGAAACTCTCTAATTAGTTCAGGGATGTGGAGTTTCCTTCTTTGGAACACAAAATCAGGAATTAGGCAGACGAAGAGAGAATGATTTCTGTACATGAACTGTAAAAACCAAATTTCATATGCAAATTTTAAGAAAAAATATTTGCTAATATCAGTAGTGCCATTAATAATCAGCTGAAGTGAGGACATGGGGACTATGAATTGGCAGCTGTCCTGTGTGATAAAGAAAAATTCAAATAGTTACATAGGTGGTGTTAAGACCACAGAATGAATGTTATAATATTAAACATTATCAAGGCAAAATCGATCACTGTATTCCATAGGAGATAACATTAAACCTTAAGAATCCAGAAGATGGTAAGATTTGTTTTACTAATAAATATGTGAAATGTGTATCTGATTATTAAAAACAGTAGGTCTCTTTTTCTTAACATTTCTGTGGGTTTAGAAGCTTTATATCTCTGAAGCAATGTCTGAAAAATCATTCTCAGTCCAATTTACCTAAAAATTTCTAAACAAGTACATGAATTGAAATTTTGCCTTTCCCAATACCTGGGTAAATAAACTCTTATCCTGAAAAGCTTTTTACCTGCTCTCTTCCCCAGAGTACAGGCCGACACACTCTGGTAGAGTCTGCTTTTTCACTTGCTACTTGGGACACCCTGTCCCCATCCTTGCCATCAGCTTCAGTACCTTTAGCACCTGCATTGATAATGTTTCTAACACCCTAGCAGCAAAGATTAGTCATTTCCAGTTTTTATCACGCAGATAGATACTTTGTGGTTTGGAATTATCATATCTGTGTGTAACAATGCATTTATTTTTTTTTAATGAACTAAACATGCGCAGAGTAATGATGGAAAAGAGGCTTTCAGCTCTTTCTTGCTAATTTCAAGAAAAATAAAGTCATCTTCTGAAGTCATGATCTCTATCCCCAGTTACTCACATTTTCTTGCAGATAAAGAGAAATGAAATTTGTGGATAATAATGGAGATCAATCAATTTCTCCACAAAGCTTAAAATAGGTAAATTGTAAATTTATGCCTTTCATCAAGTAACTGCTCTGGCACTGATGAGATATTCTTGCATTCCCCCATTAGAATCACATGCTCTGCTTTGGCTTTGTCAGAAGTGCTTATCTGACTAGCAACAAGCTCACTCTGCAGCAACAGAGAAGCTCTGGCTGTCACCTGGTGATTTCAAAACTTTGTTGATTAATAAACTGCCGGTAACGACAGTAACCCCACGTAGTCCCAATGTTCCTAGGCCCTTATCTTCATTCTAAGCAACTTTCTTAGCTATTGATAACAATAACAACAACAAAATCTTAGGACTGGACTGCCCAGAGAAGGTTGGAAGCATTGATGTAGTTTTAAAAAGTGGATAAATAGATAGTTGGCTAACTTGATAACTAGATGAATATAGAGGCAAATAGATAAATAAATTTGATGTGTAAGTAAATTATAGACAAATTGGTAGATAAATAGAAGCAGGATAAATACAGACATACATATACATATACACATAGATTAGATATACCAGAGAAAATACATCATCAAAATGTATGAGAATATTATTAATTTTTTAAAGAGAAAGATTAATGAACTACTTTGAGTAGATGGTGACATGATCAGAGCAAGTGAACTTTCTCAAAATTTCAATTTCCCACTTCTTTCTTGATGATAGAATCTTCAGGTTTTAACTGAACTCACTGTTGCCCAGAATAATTTTTCAGGTTTGCTTGAAAGCTAATGTGTGACGAGATGAAAAATAATGGTAAGTGAAATTAAGCAACGTGTTATGTGAAATTTTCTGGGAAAGATTCTTAAGGAGAAATGGGCAAGGTCATTCCTTTCTTGTGTTGCTTTATCCATTGTGCTGACTGGAATGCAGATGTCTGGCGTTTGAGAAGCCATCCTGAAGGAGGCTAAAAGACACGTACTGAGGATGGCAGAGGAATAAGGGTTGGGAACTGCAGTTCTTGTTCCATGCATATCATGCCAGCCTGGGACTAAAATAAGATTTCTCTTATGAGAGAAAGAAATAAGCTTATCCCTTCTTTAGTGCCCTGCTATTGTGGGTTCTCTGTTACAGGCAGTATAATGAAAGCATAATAAATATTGTGGGCTAGTGAAAATATTAAAATGGCAAAATGTGATTGATAAACTATCTTCTAAAGGTATGGATTTCCAATATTTGGTATATCCTTTTTAAAAAGTGGACAGTGATGAGTATGGGTATGTAAGTTTTGAAGCAGAGGCCAGAAGGACTTGAACACTTTGCATAAAATAGAAGAGAGAAAATTTAAATTTTGGAAGAATCAAGGAAGGAGGAAGAATAAACAAAAAGATAAAGAGTGGGAGAGAAAGAAAAAAAAAGCCCATACAAATAAATTCAAAGAGGTAAAAAGAAATGAAATAACAGTAAAAACAAGAAGCCCATTTGGTCTGGCAGTTAAAAGTGATTTTACAAAACTAAACTGTATTGTCAAAATTTTTAACATGTTTGTTCAGGCTCTCCTAGAAATCTTTATCCATGTCTTTCCTGCACAATCATTTACAAAACTGGATAATTCGCTCAGATGCATGTGTGTATGTTACATACATATTTGCAACTTTTTTCTTTTGGGTTGAAACCATGATGATTAAGAGCAAAAATGGAATTTATGTAAAAGGCTATAGTAAACAAGAATTTAGTTGGGTCACTATTACCTGAGATACCTTTCATTTTCTTTTCCTTCTTTTGACACTCAAAAGAGTAGAACTAGATTTTCTTTAATCTCAGGACACAACGTACATAAATAGTGAGTATAGATAGAGAAGAGGCCAAGTACTAGAGGCTAAGCACTTAATATAGGGAAGACAAGGGGAATCAGCAAAGGAAACAGAGGAGTGGCCAGTCTCTTCTAAGGAGAACCAAGAGAAGCTTGTGCACCAGAAGCAAAGTGAAGAAAACGTTTGAGAGGAAAAGTGGTCAATGATGGGCATGCTGATAAGGCAAATGAGATGAAAACTGGAACTGACCCTATAATTTGGTGAGTTGAAGGTCATCAGAGACTTCCACGAGCACAGTTTCACTAAACTGGTAAATTGCTGGACTGGAGAGGAAGAAAGAATAAGAAAAGAGGAATGAGATAAAATGAACATGGATGGTCTTTTGGAGAAATTTTGCTGTTATTGGGTTGTAGCTAGAAAGAATGTGAGATCAAAAGAGCATTTTTTAACCCTCACTATAAGATACAGTTTTTGATTTGATTTTTTAATCCTTACCCAAGGATATATTTATTAATTTGAGAGAGAGAGAGGAAGGGAGACAGAGAGACAGAGAAACATCGATGTGAGAGAGAAACATCCACTGGCCACCTCCCTTACACGCCCCAATCAAGGACCGAACTCACAGCCTTCTGGTATATTTAAGGATGCTCCAACCAACTGAGTTACCCTGTCAGGGCAAAAACATTTGTTTTTTAAGATGTGAAGAATATTATCATCTTTTAGTGCTATGAGAATAATCAGATGGAGAGGGAGAAAGCAATTGAGTCGAAAGAGAAAAGGGAGACTTGCAGCAAAGATCTTGAGTTTGGAGGAGGATCTCACACACAACTGGAGCGTTAGTCCTAGAGGGAGCACGGGTCACTGACACACAGTAACAGGAGGGAAGACAGGGTATAGAACTATGGAAGTAGATGGTTTGAACATGTTTGATGATGGCAGCCTGTGAAAATAGCATTTACTACGTTTGAAGTTATTATTTTGATTTCATGGTTAAGGGATGCCATTTCCATTATATTTCAAGCTTTCTTTGAGCTTGGAAAATCTTGAATTAGTGTGTATAATGCATCACTGTGTTCTCAGCATAAAGAATAGTCGCCACTATTCAATAAGTGCCCAATAATGGGTGGGTGAATGAACAATGTCTACACACACACATGCCACCATCAGAACCACAGCCTCAGATGTATGATGCTTCTACCTCGTTGGTATGTGAATATGAAGTTTTAGAGGTTTTCACTGTAGAAATTCTAAAATTCTAGGCTATTACAGTTCACCAAATTTCATAGAATACTTATTACATGTAAGCAAAATAAAGCTTTCTGATTTCTTGCCACACTTTCAAGCTTCTGTAAGTGCTTCCCTTCACATTTGTGCCACACAAATCCACTCACAATGGATTGGCCGTAGAGACAAATGGCAGAGGTTCTTGAAAAACTATAAGAAAGAACTCTGCAAAAGCTCTCATCTATATTGATGAGAAGAGGGTATCCACAGTGGATATAACTACCAAGCACTCAGAGTTTCTTCTTCTTGGGGCACGTGAATGAAAGTTACAGAAAGAATAAGGCTAAAGCCAAATGCAAATGGTAGGCACTAAGGAGAAGACATGAGGCAGAGAGTGCGGTAAAGCAGGTAAAAAATATTTGAGTCACTATACAGGACGTGGCACTGGAGTAGGAAGCAACAGAGGTCTTCTAGGCAGCTTGCTGGGATTGGAAGGTTGCCGATGTGTCAGTGTTTTATGACATCTGCTTATGCAGCTCCAAAGGCAGTTCCTTATTCTTCCTTCCTGCAATAACAACCTTTAAATTAAGTTGGTAAGAACATGACTCTGTGTAGTCTCAGATGTACTAGTACATGTTGTTTATACTGAACTGTGCTCTTCGTGATAACTTATCTCTGTGATCTCATTAAGCTTTATGCCTTTCTTATTAATAGTCATACTAATGTCTAATCATCAACTATAAAGTTTGTGAAAATAGGGCCAGTGTCTGGTTAATTTGAAACACAGAGTATAATGACACAGCTATATAGTTGTATATTTATTAATTACTGTGCATACTTCTATTGTTTAAAGTAATTGTTTTTCTTCTGGATACCTATTATTAAATGGACAGATTGGTATGAATAATTGATTTTAACTCAAAAGTAACTATTCTTTTAGTTACATAAGAAGTAACTTTTATTAAAAGTTTATTTACCTATAAAATTCTATTTCTAGCTCCTGACTGCTTACCAGAGCACAGAGATTACTTGCTATAACATCTCCCCTTTTTGGGGGGGATATTCTGCTTTATGTCTACCTACTTTAACGTTATCCAACCAAGATCAAACATGGTCTGCTGACTGGTGCTTTACCCCTCATAGATTAACTATATCATGGCTTATACAAAGAACTCCCTTTTTCTCTGCCTTATGACTTGCTTTCCACAGTCTTTCTCAAATATGGACATTTATTTCAATTTAATTATGAATGCCCTATTAATTTTTTGTGGTTTCTTTCCAGAGACAAGGACTCTCTTTTTTTCTCCTTTGAACTTTTCCAACACAAATATAGTAAATTTTTAAACAAAAATGAGTAATAGTTTAACATAATTTCTGATATTGATAATGATCTTAATATCAATTCTCTGTCAAGAAAATGGCAAATACAATTGTGATCGCTTTTGCCCTACTTAGCACTAGAAACATCTTGCAGGTCTATTTCTAGATCAGTTAAGTCAGCAGTGAAAATCGTCCTACAGTATCTTGTTGGTTTATTTAAAAACATACTATTAAAATTCTGGAAAATATTCTTTGGCAGTATATATTTTTCAAAGGATGTGGTCAAGTTATGGTAAAAATTTTTTCTTAGAGAATTTTGTGCCAAATATGAAGTAAAAGAATACAATAACTATTTAACTTACACTTAAATCTGTAGGCCCTGGCCAGAAAGAAACTTCTAATATCATTGGCTGCCTCAACTCCTGTCCTCCTTTAAGCCATATGTTGTTTATGAGTGGGGCTAAACATATGTTTCCACTAATAGGTGTGTGAGGAAGAGCAAAGGTCCCCCCCAAAAAAGTCTACATTGTAAACCTCGAAACTATGAATATGTTCTGTTACCTGTCAAAAGGGAATTAAGATTGCAGAGGAATTAAGGTTTCTAATTATGCAACCTTAAAACAAGGAGATTATCCTGAATTATTCAGGGTGGACCCATTATAACACAAAGTTCCTTGAAAGTGGAGGAAGGAGGAAGAAGACAGTCAGAGAAAGAGATGTGGCAATGGAAGCAGTGTCAGAGTTGTTGTGTTGTTGGCTTTGAACGTGGAGGAAGTGAGGCATCAACTAAGGAATGGGGGTGGCCTCAAGAAGCAAGAGAAAAGCAAGGAAATGGATTTTCCCTTAGAGTTTCCAGAAGGAATGTAAGTCTATTAAATTTTAAGGCCTGTGTTGTCTTTTAAACCTATGGAACTCTGAGATAACCAATTTGTATTGTTTTAAGTCATTAAGTTTGTTGTAATTTGTTGTGGTGATAAATAAAAAACGAATAAACCAGGTACAGCGGTAAGATAGTAATTATTTTTATTAGAGTGTTTCTGTGGTGTGTTGATTGGCTATCTTCCTCTTAGTGGGATGAAATTTTGAAGACTAGGTCACTTTTATATCAAAGTTTTAAAAATTCAAGATTAGAGGACTTCTGTCCAAGATGGAGGTGTAGGTAGATACACTTTGCTTCTTCACACAAACAAAAGAAGGACAACAACAAATTTAAAAACAAAAAATAACCAGAACTGCCAAAAAATTAAACCCTATGGGAGTCCAAAAACCAAGGAGTTAAAGAAGAAACATTTATTCAGGAGTGGGGGCAACAGGCAGCTGGGGTGGAGAGGATGCATGGCAAAGTGGTGGCTGAAGGACCTGGTGGTCCCACATTTGTGTGTGGATAAATTGGGAGGAACAACTGGGGAGTGAGACAGATGGCAAAACCCAGGGTTCCAGCACAGGGAAAGAAAGCCTCAAAACCTTTGACTATAAAAAGTATGGGGGTTGCAGCAGCAGGAGAGACTCCTAGCCTCATAGGAGAGTTCACTGGAGAGACCCACAGGGTCCTAGAACATACACAAACCCACCTACCTGGGAATCAGCACCAGAAGAGCCCAATTTTTTTGTGGGTAGCAGGCCAAGTGACTGAAAGCCAGCAGAGAGCTGAGCAACAGGCATTGTTCCCTCTCAGACCCCTCCCACACATACAGTGCCACAATGCAGCAATGTGGGTTGCCTTGCCCTAGAGAATACCTGAGGCTCTGCCCCTTATTACATAACAGGCATGCCAAGACAAAAAAAAAAAAAAAAAAAAAAAAAAAAAAAACGTGGCCCAAGTGAAAGAGCAGATCAAAGCTCCAAAAATAGAACCAAGTAATAAAGAGATAGCCAACCTATCAGATGCAGAGTTCAAAACATTGGTAGTCAGGATGCTCACAAGAAATGGTTGAGGATGGTCACAAAATAGAGGAAAAAAATGAAGGCTATGAAAAGTGAAATAATGGAAAATGTACAGGGAACTAACAGTGACAGGAAGGAAACTGGACTCAAATCAACAGTTTGGAGCAGAAGGAAGAAATAAACATTCAACCAGAACTGAATGAAGAAATAAGAATTCAAAGAAATGAGGAGAGACTTAGGAATTCCCCAGACAACTTTAAACTTTCCAACATCTGAATCATAGTGGAGCCAGAAGGAGAAGAGGAAGAGCAACAAATTGAAAACTTATTTGAAAAAGTAATGAAGGAGAACTCCCCCAATCTGGTAAAGGAAATAGACTTCCAGGAAATCCAGGGAGCTCAGAGAGTCCCAAAAAGTTGGATCCAAGGAAGCACACACCAAGGCACATCATAATTACATTATCCCAGATGAAAGATAAGGAGAGAATCTTAAAAGCAGCAAGAGAAGAGGAGTTACCTACAAAGGAGTTTCCATAAGACTATCAGCTGATTTCTCAAAAGAGACCTTGCAGGGAAGAAGGGGCTGGAAAGAAGTATTCCAAGTCATGAAAGGCAAAGACCTCCATCCAAGATTGCTCTATCCAGCAAAGCTATCATTTAGAATGGAAGGGCAGATAAAGTGCTTCCCAGATAAGGTCAAGTTAAAGGAGTTCATCATCACCAAGCCCTTATTATATGAAATGTTAAAGGGACTTATCTAAGAAAAAGAATATGATCAAAACTATGAACAATAAAATGACAACAAACTTTCAACTATCAACAACTGAACCTAAAAAAAAAAAAAAACGAATTAAGCAAACAACTAGAACAGGAACAGAACCACAGAAATGGAGATCACATGGAGGGTTAGCAGTGAGGAGGGGGAGGGAGAGAGAGGGGGAAGAAGTACAGAGAATAGGAAGTATAATCGGTAGGTACGAAAGAGACAGGGGCAGGTTAAGAATAGTATAAGAAATGGAGAAGCCAAAGAACTTATATGTATGACCCAGGGACATGAATTAAGGTAGGGGAATGCTGATGAGAACGGGGGTGCAGAGCAGAGGGTAATAAAGGGGAAAAAATGGGATAACTGCAGCAGCCTAATCAATAAAATGTATTTAAAAAACTCAAGATTAGCATCAACAAAGGAAGATTTTAGCTGGAAATGCAAAAGCACAATAAATATGGCAAACTAATCACGGAAGTTTGATAAGAACACACTCCCATGTGCAATCACCATGTGAATTTCCAGCATTTGGTATACACCAGCTTATCTGATTTATGCCAACTTCAAGTTCCTTCCTCAGCTTTTGACTGCACTGAGTCTTTTTCTATTTTTCACACTAATCCACATTATTTTGAGATTTGAGGATGTGCCTCGTGTACAAATGCATCTGCTCTTCTTTCGGGGCTCTGAACTGACCTCACGTTGGTGCCATTCGGCTCTCACTGTGTCTCCCTAAGCACCTCCTCATTCCAAGTCTCTTCTTTTAGTGTGTCCATCAGTTTTAAGGCTCCTTCTTATTCACTTCTGGGTTTTGTGCCATAATTATCCTAGTTACAATGGAATAGAAAACTATTTTAAACTATTAAATAACAAACATCTGTTGACTACTACCTGTGAAGCAGTACAGTCACGAAAAACATTCCAATAAATATGTTAAGTTCTGTCAAGGAGCTCAAAACTTCATGATAGGGAAGGCAAAATATTTTTTAAATTGTAGAAGTGGACTGATTAAAAGTGTTGTGAAAGAACAGAAAATGAACTAGGAAGAATCAGCCAGGGTTATTCAACTGGACGAGAGGAAAGGGCGTACGAGTCCGAGGAAAGCACATTTACGACAGTGCAGATACTGGTGCGAGCCCGGAAGGTTTGCGGAGTCGCACCTGGTAGTAAGGTATACAGCGCAGGTGGGAAGAGAAAACGCCAAAAAGGATTCTGAGCATCTTTATCTCTTTCTTAGCTTAAAAATCCTGTGAGGTAAATCTCCCTGTGAAATTCTGTTGACAACAACGTTCAAAACCGAGGTGGACTGGGGAGATCTAAATAGCTTCTGCTAATTTCCAAAAGAAATGAAATGTGCCATCGTGTCGAGACCATTCTATTTGTGATTCAGGCTTAATGACCCACTAATTTTCCAAAGAAATCACTCTGCTAGCTAATGTGGGCTATTTAAAATGCAGGTACTCCTTACATGCCTGGTTTTAAGAATCCTTTGTAATCTAATCTCAGTCCTTCAGCCACATGTCTCTTTACTTTCAGCATGTGTACTTTATTGTAACACAAAAATCAAGCCATAACCATTTCTACTCCATTAACTATGGAATATGCATTTTAAATTTGAATATTAACTATACAAAGCAAATAATGTTGAACATATATTAAGATCTTCATAAGTACTTGATTGTGCAGTCTGACAGCACCTACCTTCTCAGAATCATTCATGTCACCTCTTAAAGAAGCTATTGTCAATTTGTTAATCAGTATCTTTTTAAAAAACCAGATCTCAAATTTAAAGAAAGCTTTGTAGAATGAATGCTATAAAATAATGGAATATATTTTGGCTGAAACTCATGTTCAATGCAAGGACTGGGTCATCATTGTAACCATAGAATTACTGTTTTTCAGTGACCCATTCATCTTCCTGTTGGAGGAGGTCATTGAGGGAAGGTGACCAGATGACTCGTGAGCTGGACCTGGGCAGTGGGAGGCCCTTCATCCTTCCCTTGTCTTGAAAATGTGCCTTTCACCTCCCTTCTCTGCACTGTATCTCTATACAGAACTAAGTCAAATTGATCAAGGGAGCAACAGAATGATTCTGTAAGAAGCATTTTGGGTAATCAACAGCAGAGAAAAAGTTGAACCAGAAACTACAGCTAGGAAACTGTTACAGTCTCTAGGTCCTGATCCTCTGTGCCCTGGACAGCCTCCTTACAAATAAAGTCCTAAATCTTTGGTCTTAGAAATCCATATTACTTATTTATTTTCTGATTTTTTAAATATGGGTAAGATATCCCATTTAATCCTTTTCATAATAATTTGACTTTGTTTTGTCCCAACATCTTGGGAAATTATGAAAACCACATATATGTGTGTATTTAAATAGCAATTCAGCAATTTACAATGTATTTTGCATCCATTTTCTAACCTGAGGGAGACAGAAAAGGTGTACTCTTGCTCATTTTAGACCTAAGGTAACTGACACTCCAAGATGTTAAGAGGTCAATTCAGGATAAGGAGCCAGTCTTCTGCCTTTTTATCTATCACCTGACAGTATCACCATGATAACAATCACTTTGGAATGAAAATAAATCAGCACACCTCCTCCTGGCTGTAATGTAAGCTCCCTGCTCTCTGTAAACTATGTGGCTGTAGTACTTAAAAATCTCACATGCATTTTTATCAAGCTTAATGAATTTTGGCTGAAAAGTCTACTTGCCCTTCTATTACTTGCATTCTGGTACTGGTAGAGTTTCTAATTTTTTAATTTAGAGTTTAACTGTTGTTCACGAGACATCCTTAGGAAATCTGAGTTCCTTCTTTTTCCTCACATGAACTGAAGACACAAAACAAAAGCCAGCCTGACTGTGAGCTAACACGTAGATGGTTTCCTTGGTAACACATATGTGAAAGACTGCAAAAATCTCCCCAATTTCCATTCCTGCTCTCACAGTGGCTCTTTAAATGCTAATATGGGTGTGCCCAAGTGGCAGCAAGCCGTTTTGTGTGAGAGTAAATGCTTATAAAAGAAGAGTGAAGGTGAGGGCAAAACACTGTTTAGCCAAAGGCAAGCATACAAGAGAAATCAATTCTCAACACTGAGTATAAAAGGAGGAAAAACACGAAGACAAAAGACTCTATTTTGAGCTCTTGCAAATATAATGAAATATACACTTAAGTGACTATAATGTAATGTATAATAATCCATTAAAAATCATGTTCTTTCTAAAATGAAGGTTACAACCCAAATCTATGAAGTTGTACCCTACTATTTGTCTTATTAAAGAGTGACTATGTTCCGGGGCTTACTCAGTAGTGAAATGATTCTTCAGAAGTTCATAGAACTCCCCGCCCCCTTTCCAACAATACATTCAAAAGTTCACACAATGCTCTAACAATAGCTAATGTTTCTTCATGCTCACTAAATATCAGGTAGGTGCCCAGGGTTTTATGTGCATTATTTCAATAATATCACAGTGGATGACATAATAATCTCAGGAGGAACATGAATTGTTTTGTTTTGTTTTGTTTTGCTTTTAGACAGAATAATTGAGGACTAGAGAAGTTAAGAATTAAGCCAGGATCACTCAGCCAGGATATCGTAAGGTCAGAATTTGAACACAGATGTCTGACTCCATACCACACTCTTAACCAGGAAGTAACTGTTGTCCCAAAGTTGTGACTACGGTGACGACCCCCAAAGAGGTACACCGTGTCCCTGAGGACTGCCTGTGAGACCTTTATCTGGCTCACTTTCTCCTGGGTATTCTCTAAGATCTCAACAAATATTTGAACACATAAAATTAAACCTGACTTGTTATGATTGTGGAGTTCTACCATCATAATTAAGCATGCTCTCGGTAAGGTGGAGAAGGTAGCAGACCAATGCAGTTATCAGGAAGAGTAGGAAATAAATTATTGGGGTATTTGAATGAACAGAAGGACAAGACAGAATAGAACTCATTTCATTTTTAACAAAAAAAAGATGCAGAGAGTCAGGTGTGTTGCAAGCTGTAATGACTCCAGCTCTGGGCAGAAAAAAGGTGCTTTTGTTCTGATTTTGAGGAAAAAAGTAGAGATGGGTACCACCTTAGTTAGTTTTCATTTCTAACTGCATATATAGGCATTTCTCTAATAAGCTAATGTGTTTTTGAAAAAAACCATAAATTCTATAAAATCACGGGTTAAAAACAATAAAACTTTGGAGTGACGGGGTTGGTGAGAACACTCAGAACCGGTACAGGTATAACCAGTGAGCTAGCTGAAACAGCAACTCCCAATGAAAATATTAGCAGTTAAAAGGACACATCAGTAAGGACACTTTTAAATTCTTAATAAGTACAAAAGTATTATAGTAAATACAGAAAATTATTTGAAAAGTAAAATAAATGAGAAAATAAGTGGAGGAAACAATGGAATATGAGATGACGTTTTGAGTTGTAAAGATACATGTAAAAAGCACAATAATTATTATTTGTTACTTTTTTTAGTTTTCTGAGTTTGGAATATTTTGTAAATATTTAAAAGTACATATAAATTTTAAAAGTAAATATAAATGGAAGCAATTTCATTGGAAAATATAAGAAAATAAATATGCAACTCTTACCACTGATTTAATCAGAACAACACTGCCATTTTCTTTTTAGTGATGTTGCAAATGTATTCAAACCATAATCCATATTAAACAATTTTTTCAACGTAGCCTTTTTGTTTCTCTGAAACTTCTTGATCTTTCTCTTGAGACACTTCCATCTATTGAGTAGAAGAAACAGACACACTCCCAAAATTAGTCAAAGCAGGTTCAGAGTTTAGTTTAATCTAATGATTTAAATAGACATCTGGTTTAGCACTGCTGCTCAGGAATGATTGCTCAGTCTGACAACAACCTCCCTTGTTCCCCCACTCATTGTATAAATGGTATTGAACTGTGGAGGGGAGGGAAATATATGATATCAAAGTATTCAGAGGATGCATTGGTCTTTTTCTAACACTTAATTGAGCTCTCGCTGGCATCTTCTGAGCTACACTTGGCTTGATTAAATACCTCTTTGCTTGGTGACTATAGTCTGTGATAGAGAAAATTATGGAGCAATCTTTTATACAGCCAAGGTTCAGGAGACTCACCCTGCTGACTCTGCTTTCCTGTTGTTCTGGAGATGCCTCTGAGTGTCTGCCATATACTTCACCCCGTCCCTGGCCAGGGTTGTCTGTGCTATATCCTCTGTGGGTATCCCTGTACTTCCCACTGCTATGAACCCTGGCAGGCCACCTAACTCTTAATTCAACACTAGGACTTGCAGGGGACTAAAGAAGGATCAGCCATACAAGAAAGACACTCACTCTGCCCAGCTCTCCTAAAATTGCCTCATGTCTACTGAGGACTCCGGGATGCAGGGCTTTCCTCCCAGAATCTTGTACCTGGGTCTCAGGAAAAGCACCTTGCCTTGGACATCTCCCTGACATACTGAACAGGCCTCCACCTGTCCAAGCTGAAATCTGCAGAGGTGATGAGACCCAGGCTTCCCTGCTCCTCATCTGTCTTCTATCATCACACCACGAATCAGTCGGCTGAAAGTGTCAGGCTTCGTTTTTTCTCCCTGTCTCGTCAGATCTTTGCTCTACATGATTTCACTCTCCTTGTTGAAGTGGTAGCCATCCTCTCTTTCCTTTAATAAAATGTGATGAGAGAGTGCATCAAAACCTGCTCTCAGGGAAATACTATTTGGGATACATATTGAAAATACTTTACAGCTGTTTCATATTTTGGTTTCCTTTCCAATCTTTGAAGAAAGGGTTGGTTTTGCAATTTAGAGTTTGACATAAAGAGAAGTAAATAGAATTAAGACTTTTTGAGAGCCGGTGAATGATAACCAAAAGGATGATTTTTTAACAACACAAATCAAGCAATATAGTAGATTTGTGAAAGATACAAATGAATGATTCAGACAAGGGTCATCTGGAGCTACAGTTTACATTGCAGAGTGAAAGATAAATATGGATAATACCAGGAAATATAGCTTGAGAAACAGTCTTAAAGCACTGATGTCCAGACTCACAGTGTATGAGAATTTGGGTGACAGTGAGGGGTGTAGTAAAGAGAATAAATGACAAAAGCTGTGTCATTAAGGGTATATGATATGAATGTTGTGATACATTTAGTTATCTGTACAAAATATTAACTTTTTATTCATTCTACCTTTTACTAGAAATGGGTAAATACTTGAGTAGATGGCCAAGCCCAAAACGTATATTTCCTCTTGTGAGCGCTTAGAAAACAATGTAAGAATGTTTTTTTTTTAAGATGGATTTCTCTTTTATTACAATCAGGTTTCTTTTCCTCTTCATGGTCAGGGGTAGCATGCTGCACGGGGAAGATAACGCTGTTAACAGATGACGGGAAGAGAGCAGAACCTTTCTGCTCTTGTTTTGCTTCTGCTTTTTTCCTAGCAAAGAAATTAAAATAGAATGCGAAGAATAGAATAGAATAGAATTTTAAAAATTGAACAAGTACAATAAAACAGAAATTGAAATCAAAGGAAGCCAAGAAACTGAAAGGAACCCTGCTTCCAAGGAATTCAAACACCCGGTTTCATTGTGGAAGCTAACTTGCTGAATGAATTTGCAGAAATGATTGTTCAGAGTCACGTCAGCTAATCAGGACATGAGAAAGAATGAAAAGGGCACCAGAAAACTGTAATAAAAGAGGCAAGCTCATTGTCAAAGCCCAGAAACTGCTTGGTATCATTCTAACAAAACCATTAGAGGTAGGTTTACAAAGGCAATAGTTTAGACCCCAGTTACAATGTGGTGACAAAATGTCAGCATGTTCTTCTTCCAAAAATCTATTCCTAAACAACAAAGAGATGTGAAAGAAAAAAATATTTAAAAGCTATTTTTTTTGGAGAAACTAGGAGTCAACAACTAAAACTCCAGATTTACAAATAACTGGAATGATGTACAACAGAACAGCACTGGACCAGATGGGCACATAAGAGCAAGTGGAGGGTAAAAGGACCACATTGGGAAAGTTGGCAGGGACTATTGATTTAAGGAAAAAGCAGTGAGACTGAGGAGCATACCCTGAAGTGTAAAACACAAAGCTATCCTCTATAACATCAAGACAAGGGAGTCAAGGAGGAGTCTCTATATTAGCGGGGGCGGGGGGGGGGAGTTCATGGTTTTTTACCCTTGTTGGCTATGAATAGGTATGGCTAAACAATTCTTATGCAAACCGTGGCCAGAAGATGTGGCCCATTCCCCACAGAAACTCCTGAAAGTAGCTAACTGAGAGAAATAAAGACCTCCTTAAATAAAGAATAATAAGGTAAGTGGGGTGAGGGTGGGGGCAGAATAGGAAAAGAACCTGGCAGATGAAGGATATTCTGACAGCAGGTACAGGTAGTCCCAGATTTTGCTAATAGAAGAGCTTGAAAAATCAAATGCACTAAAAACTGTAGAATTAAAACATCCTTTGATTATGTAAACAAGTTGCATACCCTTATTACTGCTGAAATATTAGTGGCCTCCATGTTCCAATAGCAGTTTTTCTGAAATACATTGAAAACTTTTTATATTTCAATTACAGTTTACATTCAATATTATTTTGTATTAGTTTCAAATGCACAGCCGAGTGGGTAGACAAACATACTTTACCAAGTGTTTCCCCCAATATTTCTAGTACCCAAATGAAATCACATGCAGTTATTATAATAGGTTGATTTATTTCCAGTGCTGTACTTTACATCACCATGATTATTTTGTAACTACTAATATGCACTTCTCATCCACTTCATCTTTTTCACCCAGTCCTCAAACCTCCCTCCCCTCTGGCAACCATCAGTCTGCTCTCTGTATCTGTGAATCTATTTCTGTTTTGTTTGTTCATTTATATTGTTCTTTAGATTGCACATATCAATGAAATTGTGTGGTATTTGGCTTTCTCTGACTTACTTCACTTCACATAATACCTTCTATGTCTATCAATGCTGTCATAAATGGTAAGAGTTCATTGTTTTTAATGGCTGAGTATTATTCCATTATATGTACATATCAACACTTTTTATCCACTTGTCTAATGATGAGCACTGGGATTGCTCCCATAGCTTGGTCATTGTAAACAATGCTGCAAAGAACATAGGAGTGTATCTGTCCTTTCAAAGAAGTGTTTTGTATTTCTTTGAATATATACCCAGGAGAATCACTGGGTCTAAAGCAGTTCCATTTTTTATTTTTGAGGACCCTCATACTACTTTCCACAGTGACTGCATTCCCACCAACAGTTCACAAGTATTCCTTTTTCCCACAGCCTCACCAACACTTGTTTGTTGGTTTACTGATGATAGCCATTCTGACAGGTCTGAGGTGATAATTATGATGGTTTTAATTTGCATTTCTCTGATGATCAGTGATATTGAGCATCTTTTCATACATCTATTGGCCTTTAGTATGTTCTCTTTGCAGAAATATCTGCTCAAGTCCTTTGCCCATTTTTATTTGGGTTGTTTGTTTTTTGATGTTGAGTAGCATGAGTTCTTTATAAATTTTGAGTATTAACCAATTATCCTATGTATCATTGGCAAATATGTTCTCCCAGTCAGTGGGTTTTCTTTTCATTTTGTTGGTTTCCTTTGCTGTGCAAAAACTTGTTAGTTTTTTTTTCTTTTGTTTCCATTGCCTTAGGATATATACCTGAAAAAAATATTACTAAGAGAAATGTCCTAGGTTTTGGCCTGTGTTTTCTTCTAGGGTTTGTATGGTTTCAAGTCTTATGTTTAAGTCTTTAATCCATTTTGAGTTAATCCTTGTATATAATGTAAGAAGTTGGTCTAGTTTAATATTTTTTTGCATGTGTCTATCTAGTTTTTCAACAGCACTTATTGAGTAGACTGTCTTTACCTCAATGTATGTACCTGTCTCTTTTGTCAAATATTAATTAACCATATAAGAATGGGTTTATTTCTAGGCTCTCTATTCTGTCCCATTAATCTGTATGTCCATTCATTTTTTTGCCAGTACCATACTGTTTCGATTAATATGACCTTGAAGTATAGTTTTCTATGAGGTATATGATTCCTCCAACTTTGTCCCTCTTTCTCAAGATGCTGTGACTATTTGGGGTCTTTTGTGGTTCCATATAAATTTTTGGATTATTTACTCTACTTTTGTGAAATACATCATTGGTATTTTGATGGAAATTGCATTGGATCTGTAGATTGCTTTGGGTTATATGGACATTTTAACAATGTTAATTCTTCCTGTCCATAAACACGGTATATGCTTCTATTTATTTGTATCTTCTTCAATTGCTTTCTTCAGCATGTTATAATATTTCAAGGACAGGTCTTTAATCTCTTTGGTTAAATTTATTCCTAGGTATTTTTTGGTGCAATTGTACATTGGTTTGGTTTCTTAGTTTCTTTTTCTGTTAGTTCAGTATTGATGTATAATAATGCAACTGATTTCTGAATATTAATTTTGTATCCTGCTACTTTACTAATTTATTTATCAGTTTTAGTAGGTTATTGGCAAAATCTGCTTGGTAATCTGTGCTTACCACGCAGATTTCTTTACTGGAAATGTTCATGTTGGGAATGAAAGAATGAAATTAGTCCCATCTCTTTCACACGGGTGAAAGTTAGAATTGAGAAATCCAAAGCTGAGCCAGACTGTTTTCCACAATGTAGAAGGAATAACAACAATAAGAAGAGTCCTAACTAACGTGAAATACATATGAAAAAGTGTAAAGCCGACTCAATGCATGTCACATACACAAGTAAAGATAGTGTATGGTAGTGGGAAGATTGCTGACCGGAGGTGAAAGGGTCAAAGTACACAGTGGTCCCGGCTCTGCACGGACTAGGGCAGCTGCGATCCATTTTTCACCTTCCAGTTGCCTTATCCATAAAGTTCGAGGATTGGATGAGGTTTTTAAATTATTCTTAAAATTCTCTTGAAATGAAATCACAAGGATAAACCAATATGTTAAACTGACAGAGGAGAGGGGAATGGGGCAGGGGTCCAGGTCCTCTCTGTTGCCTCAAAGGGCCCCATGGAGCAATTAGAACAAAGCACTAGATAATGCTAAATTTTCTCAAATATCCTATGATTTAAAGAATAAAACACCTACAAGGGGTTTTTGTTAAAAAAGTTAAAACTAATGGTTAAATTCAAAGAACAAAAAAGCAGAAGAAAAATTCAGGGGCCAAACCAGTGGCTAATTATACTTAAAAGCTGCTTTTGAAAGGAAAGAGTTCCCAAGAAGATTCTCAGGAAACCTCCACAGGGCAGTCATTCCAGCTTCCCACCGAGAGCCTATTAGTCTGCCCTTTATAGTTCCACTGAGGACTTTCCCATCTACCACCTATGAGTAAAAAATCGCTGACACTGTAGACATGGGATCATCTCTATGAGAATCAAAGGATTATTATTGTCAGTTTCTATGCCGGAAAGGATTTCTGAGGAAGAAAAACAGTTAAAAGGGATAAGGGATACTATCAATCGATACTGAAAAGCAACCTTTGGGTTACAGAAGAAAAACCAATTGGTATTTTCCTGCTGATATTCATTAATTGAATTTTTCTGGCCATAAGTACATATTGATTTCCATGCCCCCCACACTGGTAGGAAGAGCACCACACACGTTATTTTGAAAATTATATGCTGAAAATTAGTTTCAGTTTCGATTTGTAAAAGCAAACACCCTTCAGAGTAATTAAGTCTGCAGTGCTCCCATCCTGGCAGATTAATTTCCCTGTGTGAGAGATGCTGTATCTAATTTTATTCCATGTGAAAGGTAATGTGATCCTTGCTTTTCCGTCAATTCTGCAAGTGCATGAGCATATTTGGTTCTATTCGGGTAGCCTGGAAACCTCGATAGATTATTCTCTTTCATGAGGTTTTTAAATCATCTGTATCTCACTGCTGAATTGGAATAGTAGTGCCTTGGGTTTTCCTTTTTTCCAACATCTGTCCAACCGATGTTACCAGTGTGTGGGTTTCCTGCCAGGTCTCCTGGAGGTAGGTGGAAGTTTTAAAGTTCTTTTCTAAGCAATGCCATAAGGCAGCTAGTCCTTCCATAACAGATGGTAAAAACCGCAGCAAAGGGAGATTGAGGACAATGCCTAAGGTTAAGTAGCAAATTCTGAGCAGTGTTTAGGCCCTAATTTATGCTTTTGAATTCCCATTTGATCATGTAGTTGAGTTTGGGTTAATTTTCAGAACAGTGAAATTGTGTTAACAAGTGAAACTGGTGACAGGGAAAGAATCACCCAAAAAGATTAGAGGTGGTAGTGCCTAGGACAGTCCTTGAACAGGACCAAAGTAGTGTGCGACCTCACCAAGCAGACAGGGGAAAAGAATGCAGATTTCCTAGAGGCTTGGTAGAGTACAGAGAAGAATCGTATCTCAGTGCTGTGGAATAATTAAACTTACTTTGAACACTATGCCAAACAGTGCCCAGCAAATCTTACAACAAACCCAAAAGGATAAAACTTAGATTCTAAGTAGCTTAACTGCATCCCAGAACAAAGCAATGTTAAATCGGCAATGTCTGGCATGAAAATTTACCAAGTGTGATGGTTCATTTTATAAGTCAACTTGGCTAGGCCACAGGGTGTCTAGATAGTTGATCAAAGATTATTCTGGGTGTGTCTCTGAGGGTGTTTTTGGATGAGTTTCACATTTAAATTGGTAGACTGAGTAAGGCAGGATGCGCTTCTTAACATGGGTGGGCCTTATCCAATCAGTTGAATGCCTGCAGAGAATAAAAAGGTTGATTCAGCCTCTGAATTAGAGGGAATTATTCTGCCTGACTGCCTTAAAAAGGGGTTATTGGTTTTTTCCTGCCTTTAGATTTGTATAGAAACATTGGCTTTTCCTGAGTCTTAAGCCTGCCAACCTTTGGACTGAAACTGTACCGTTTGCTCTTCTAGGTACTCAGATTGCTGACTGAAGCTTCTATAATCACCTGAATCTATTCCATATGTTTATATATGGAATATATGTTTTGTTTATCTGAAGAATCCTAACTAACATATATTTTGGTATCCAGAATAGTTCTAGAGAACAGAACTTTAAGAATGAGTTTCCTGAATTAGTTCTGGGTTTGTTTAGTTGGCTTTCTAATCTGATTATAGAATCAAATGACTACATTTCCAGGAGTAAAGAGAGCACTGATCCACAGTGTGATCTGGCAGTAGTGATGCAAAAGATCACGCTATCGACCCCTTATAAACCAAGGAACTGGGTGACTGCGTATATGATACTTCCAAACACTTCTGGCCAACTAATGAATATAATGAAATTGGCTGGTTGCCCCTGATGTTGCTTCACCAAGTGGGGAAAGAAAAGAATGAGTTCAGTGACTCAAATTCCAGTTAAATATTTCATAAATATATGTGAGCTCTGTCTGGGTCTCCTAAAGGAGTCCTTTCTCTCCTATAGCTACAGGGCTGAGATTGCTGAAAATCGTACACTAAATCTGGCTGACTGGCTGAATTACAAACAAGCTGAACTCCCAACCTCACAGGGTGTCTGCTGTTGAAGAGACGGCTTTGGCTGGGAACAAATAAAATCCCGAAAGTTGGAATGGGGATGTGTGGGAAGACCATGATAGAGCTGAGGAAACTGAATCCCTAAACGCTGATCAGTACTTTTTGCCAGTGGAGAAGAACTCTCCATATCCCCATCCTGGATGCTCCCCTCCCCCAATAGAACTGATAAGATTTCCTCATGTCTTCTGCTTTATTGAATCACAAATGGATGGCCAAGGATTACTAGACATTTGAGAAAAAGTTCAGAAATACTGGAACCAAAATGAACACATAGGAAAAAAAATCCTAGAAAGAGAATGCTTCTATCAAACCAGACATAATTTTATTTATTTAGGGAAAATAGTAAAAAAGAAAGAAAGAAAGAAAAGGTTAAGACAAAGTTCTTAGAAATTAAAAAGAGGGGGGCTAATATTTTTAAAAGTCAAAAGGAGGACTTGATGAAACTGCTAAAGAATTTTCAGGCAATAGACCAACCCCTCCCCCAAGATATAAAGATAACTAGGGGATAATCCCAAGCAATCCAAAATCAGAATAAAAAGGTAAGAAAAATTATCAAAGAATAGCACGAGAGAAATTTCTGTAATAAACACAATAAACTAAATATACACATACACTTCTTTTGAGCACTCTGGAGGAAAAAGAGAAGCTCTTTTTAAAAAGTTCCAGAGAGACTAACAAAACAAAATTAAAATTAAAAAGAAAACAGGCCAGAAAATAAACCAACAAAGCATGAATTCGAATGAACTCAAGACTTTTCAATAGACAGCACTGCAAACCTACCGGGCCAGCTGTGGATAATAGACATACGCACATTCACAGAATGTCATACACATTCATATGCAAGTATTATCTCTGTTATAGATAATACTATATGATTATAAATACTATGCCAACCCAATGGGTCAGCTGTGGAAATATTTACATGATTATAATTTATACACTGGATATTAAAATAAAACAACTTGTACAATAACAATCTGGAAGATGGAGAGTGTGGGAAACATGGGTAGGATAAAATAATGCTGAATTTTTCTCTTCTCTAGTAGACTGAGAAGAGATTTTGTCAAAAATCAAAAAAAAGGAAATAGCTTATTTTAAAAAATGAATGTAAATATCAGGATAAAAAGATAAAAATTAAAAATGGTTTCCTGGGGAGAGTGGGGCTTACAAGTTATTTATTAGAGGCTTTGTAGTAATATTAATAAAACAAATTAAATTTATTTGAAAATAAGTATAATAAGCATAATTTATAATAACCCCGAAATAGAAGCAACCCACATATCCATTAACTACTGAATAAACAAATGTGGTTTATCCACACTATAAATATTATTCAGCCATAAAAGGAATGCAGTACAGTGGTGGCTCAGTATTCGTCATTAATTTGTTCTGACGAGCGGCTAGCTAACAACCATTGATGAAGCTTTTTCTCTTGAGAGGTAGCGTTGTGACTCACACAAGTTCTAGCAAATGTGACAAATGGCAAGCAAGTGCCCAGTGCTGGGACATTTTTTCTCATCAAAATGCAACAAGTACCAGGTTTGATGAGCTTAGAAGCTGACAAGTACCAAGGTACCACTTTACTCATATGCTACAACATGGATGAACTTTGAAAACATTATGCTAAGGAAAGGGATTTAGACACAAAGGGTGATATATTATATGATTCCAATTATGTGAAATGTTGAGAATAGACAAATACCTGGAGATGGAAATAGATTGGCAGTTACCAGTGGATGAGTAGAGGGGAAAGTAGAATGGCTGCTGATGGACATGAGGTTCTCTGGCGGGGGCAGGGGAGATGATGGAAATGTTTTGGAATGGGACAGTGTTGATGGCTGCACAGGCTGATGAATATGCTGGAAGTCACTGAAGTGTATGAATTAAAATGGTGAATTGAATTTTGCAGTAGGTAAATTATATCTTGAAAAGTAACAAGAGTGATAGAAAAAGAAAAGATAAAGAACAAAGATAGCCCAAGTTAAATAATAAATAAAGGCTCAAGAAAGTAAAGGAGATACTACTAGAACATTGGTAGAAAGAAGAGCATTGCATACCAAAGTAACATGTACAGATGCATGGAGTCATGAAAAATACAACGTTCAGGAATAATGAGAAGTGTAGCAAGTTGTTCAGGGGTTGTGGATGATGGAAAGGAAAAGCTAGCATTTCAGAGTCACGGTGTGAAAAATATTCAGGATCTGATTGACAAAGGCTCTTAGATTGTGAGAAACAGTTTGGGTTTTAATTTATCAGCCATACCCACATAACACAATGGGACATTCGCAATGATGAGAATGGCTGTGGGTAAGAAGACTGGCTGGAATGACTTTAAAGACTCACTGATGAAATAAAGAGTTCCTGGGTGGCTGCAGAGGCAAAGGAATTACGTGGACCATGAATAAGGAGAGATATGCACTTATGAGAAAGAGTAGTTAGAGCTGAATTCAGTTTGACTTCGGAAGTAGGGAGAGGGGAAATAAAATATGATGCTGTTTCTAACTGAGAACATTGGAAAAACAGTGTTTAAGACATTATGGTAGGGAGAGAAAGCTTAAAAACAGGCATCAAGGTTAGTTTATTTCAGAGGATAAGTTTGAGATGATGTGGATTTTCCAGTGATTTCTCCCTCACAGCTTCAGTATCTTTTGACTAACAAGTTTCTACTAAAATGAGGCAAGCTTTTGTTCAGAACAGAAGTGAATGGGTGTCAACAAAGCAGAGAGAGATGATCTTTCATTCCTGTGGGGTCTCATGCAATTTCTCACGGTGAGAATTCTCAGGGTGGAATTCTCCAAATCTGTGTTATAGTGATACTTTTGAGGATAACAGGGTGTCAGTTTGAAGTGTTGAACATGTAAAGTTCTCTTTGCAGCAAATCACCTCTTGAAAATGATCTCATATCTCATCTAGTACTTTGTCACAGTACGTAGTCTGCTTATGCAAGGAAGCTGAAGTCTTGAAAATTCAAAAGACTTTCTCAAGGTTATCCATTTAGTCAAGCAGGGAACTTAACCTCAGTACGAGATTCTTTTCTTTTTAAAAAAATCTCCTAGTCTGGTAATTTCTCACTATGCTACTCTGCCTCCTTCAAAAGGCAAAATAATTGGATAAAGAACCAAGACTGAGATGGTACAAACTATGCATTAAATTCTCATCTCTGCTCATGGCTGACTCTTGTTAACTGCTTCAAACACTCTAAGCATCAGTTTTATTTCAATAAAAAGAAATCTTTCACTCAATCAATATTGACAAGGAACTCTGAGATTCTTCTTTAATGAACTTTTAAATGAGATCCCTCTTTTTTTCCTACTGGGGTCTCTAGCAAAACAACAAGAACAAACAAAATAAAACAAAAATTATCAACTCACCTTAAGTGCACATTTGCCAGGTTTTTCTTTCTGACAGATGACCTTAGATTTTGAAAGCACACATGTGTATATATGTACATGTAGAAAACAGTCAAATCCCATCTCTCCCCCTCACTTTTCACCATCTTTATTATTTAAACCTTGTTTTTTACCTTGATCTTGAAGTTTTTCATTATTCTATCCTCTTTTACTTTAAGATAAATTTCCTGAATTATAAGCAATTGGAGCATGTGGGCATATATTTCACTTTTATAGGTACATATAATTAATTCTTCTCAATATTATAGCCCTTTTGCATTTAAAGATTTCTATATTTCATGTGATATAGCCAAGAAGATATTCTGAAGCCATATCGTAGATCTGTTTGCCAACTATAGAATGGAATAATACATAAACATTTTGGTGCTTTCTTTAATAGCAATATTAGCATCGGTACCTAGAAAATGATTTTTAGCTGGATCCTCCTCTTTAATATTTAGAACACTGTGACAACATGTGAAGCGGAACTATCATTTTGGCATGTGATTTCTAGGTTCTGAAAATTTGTATTTTCTTAGCACACAAGACAATTGAAACATGAAATAGAAGTAGAATTCCTATACAGATGGAAATGGAGAAATTGCCTCAAACCAAAGCAGAGCAGATGGGAAGGCCCCAGAGGAGCATTATCTTAAAGGAAAAGGTACAGCCTGCCATCCCCACTTACTGTTGCAAAACAACGCTAATTAGGATAGACTTTTTTTTAAATAAAAGCTTTGAAACAAAAATGCCTATTTTTTAAAAAAAATTGTCTTTTAAAGGTATTTTACTTTTTAAATATTACTAAATTTATGACCAAGTGAAGAGTATTCAGTGCCTCCAGACATGTTAAAGGTTATTTTTCTGATTCTTACATATTTTTACTGTATACCTTGGTAGACTAATCTGATATAGAATAAAAACATTGCTTTAATATCTTCTGACATTTTGGGGGTCAAGACATAATAATGTGTCTTCTGTATCTTCTGATCTAGTCTCCCCATTATATTTACACCCATCTCCTTCCAAATATCTTTCCCTTTTGACACAGTAATCTTTTTTTTAATAAAAAAGGTTTTTATGGATTTTTTCATGTCTTACTAAGACAAATCACCATATATTTATTCAATCAACTAGTATTCATTAAACCCTTTCAACTATTAAGATCCTGCTGGGTGTTATAGAAGACAAACAAAGATGAATAGAATACAGTATTTACCTTCCGAAGGTGCTGTCTATAATAAAGCTGAAACAGCTACCTTTATATTGTTTAGTACTTCATTATTAAAAAATGCCTTCTTTATATTACTCAATTGGTTGCAGTCTCTGTAATAAGGAGAAGAACAAATGCATTCATCCATTTATTCTCTCTATACATATTGTCAAGCGTTCACAATATGCCAGGAACTGAAGTAGGTTCTTGGGACAGAAAAAAAGACAGCCTCTGCATTCCTGAGTAGTTCAGAGATCTGCCAAGAGAAAGAAGGGAAGAGTTACCAATGGTGATCTTGACAATGGCTCCATGGGGTATGCAGCAACTTGTATGAACCTGGAGGACTGGCAACAATTCCAGGCTCATCTGATCCTGAATCCAGGCTCTTCTCTGCAGCAATCAGTAACTTTTATCATGATATTTGACTGCCTTGAGCCTCCATTCCCCATCTGTAAAATGCATCTATTTTGTACAGCTATTGTGAGGACTGAATAAGGTAATACAGGTACAGTGTATGACACATGGATCAGTAACTAGCTCATCACATCTTCAGGAACTTGTCAATCTACTTGAAGTATTTCTCTCCTTCCCCAGCTCCATCACTATTTAAGGGTTTTTGTCTCAGCTCTCAAAATATCAGATGTTTCGCAAGATGAACAGCAGCATGCAATGAGCTAGAGAAAGAAAAACAGCAGAAAGCAGAGTCAGAGGAGCCCAGGGAACCATCCATCACAAACCCATCCTGCCTTAAAGTGAAAACTGCAATTCCCTAAGATTCTGACAACACCAATAACTGCACATTCTGCTAATCTTAGAAAATAATAAATGTGAAGAAACCTTGTTTGTTCAATTGACTGAGGCCAACTGAGAGAGGGAAACTTCAGACTGAGAAGGAACTAAAACCAGGGGCTTTTTCCTTTCAACTCACACCATTACTAGAAGATATTTGTGAAGGCCCAGCGGATCTCAAAAAATCGGGACTGTTATGACTTAGTGTTGGCAACTTGCTCAAAAGGCTGTTCTCTAAGCTTGCAAAACCAGCAACCAGGGAAGGTAAGAGAGCCGAAGGAGGCAGAGATGATGTGTGGAAGGGTCAATTTGTTCTAGTTGGTAGGGGATAAAATATGACACTGTTAAAATTCCCAGTGAAATAAAAATTGCCACCGAGATAGTATAAAAGAATACTAAAGCAATTTTTCGATGTTACTGCCTGCTCAGCTTCTTAGAGAGAGAGAAAAAAAAGATTCTTAGATTTGCAGATGTGAATAGTGGAAAATGGAATAAATGCCTTAAAAATGTATCCTGTTTCTTCAACTGAGTTTTAAGTTCCTGGAGGACAGCAATCATGCATTTCCTTCTCTACGCAGCCACTCTGGGAATAAACCTGACAAATAAGGGGTCCAACAGTAAGTCCTACTAGGCTGATATCTATAAATAGAAGACAAGCACAGCACAGGATCCCATTTATTGATCTAATATGAACTTACACTGACATAACTTTTCCAATAAAAGAGGAATAAGGAAAAAAACAGAAAAGAAGTGATATCTTGTTACTTCAATTCATTTAGCACAGAAACTGGCTCCTAGTGAGTGTTCGTGGAGGGAGTTAGTAAGAACAACAGAGGTAAGAGGACATGTGATAGTGCATTTCGGTTGCCTTGATCAAAAAAACTACTCTCCTCCTTCTTGCTGAGGCAGGTATCCTGGCTGTAGTATCAGCAGAGATGCAGGCAGCTGCATTTTCTTAAAATAGGACCATGGATCCACAGATTATTGACTGTGACCCCCTGCAGGTGTGAGTCACCTGTTATACCTCGGTAACTAGCACCAAGTCGGGCCCTTCACAACAACTGTGGAGGTGATTGAGTCACTTATTATAGTTTTCCTGTTCTCATCTCTTTCTTATTTGCCCAGCTCTCCAATCTTACCTAAAATTCCCGCATTTATCACAAAGAAATCAAACAAAAATTCAAACTTTATTTACATATGTCTTTGTTGGTTTGTCACCTACCCTTCCTGGTTATAACATGATTTTTTGGAAAGGAAGTCTCCTATGTGATGTGAAACATGGATGCACCACCTACCTAGAACATCTCACATTGCAAAGGTCTTGAGGTTATGATGTGTTCATCCTAGATTTGGGCAGGGCTGAGAGTGTCAGGAGGACCGTTGGAGAGATATTACAAGCAAAGGTCTCATTACATGAGGCATCAACTTGCTGCTGGTGGAAGTGGCGCTCTTTCACGGGGTCACAAGGAAATCATTCCATGAACCCACATGGGCGATTGTGGTGTGGCCAGATTTATTTGGGTGGAAATAGATGTCTGCCCCTGGGTTTCTAGCACCCCATCTCTGTCCATCCTGCCATGGAAAAAGTCCAACCGTGTCTTCAGCAAGGAGAAAACAAAAGCCAGTGTCCAGAGTTTCTGTTTCATATTAAAGCTTAGTTTTTTGGAGCCTGCAGGTGGCTGCTAAGTGGTCTCAGCCACCATCCATATAGCTTAGCATGGTTTCTGGCTGTGCTGCTGTACCCAGACTCCTACCTGAAGCCTGCGTTTGGAGTCCAGGCAGCTGCTAGAGCCACATGAACAAACAGGGTAGGCACATGTTCCCAAGTGAGGAAAAGAGAGACAGCTTCTTTGTTGAGCTGGGTTATGTTATCATGCGTTTGGGATGGATCAGGCTCTTTTTCAAAGTAACCAATAAACTTTCCACGCTTTTGTGGGCTTCTGATAGGTCCATCCCCTAGCCAATTGATCCCTTTCCCAGGTTAGACTGACAGGCCTCTATGGTCAAGCACCTCCCTCTGTGCCATTTTGACATCTATTGTACATGTACTTACCTCCTCCTGCTCCACCCAACAACTCAGTACTGAAGAGGAAAAGGGAGGGGTGTTAATCCTCAGTGAGGCAATGCTGTGATCCCCTGGAATGTGCGAGGCTGTAGCTTTGTGGTTAAGCAAGCAGGCTTATCCTCTGATTATGGTCAACAATGTCTGAATCCCTTTGTTTCTTCCTTTATTAATAACTAGCTAACTCCCTGCAGTTACAAAGTCTATTTGATTACAGAATCTATCCAATCAAATAATACTGAATTCCAGCTGTGTGTGCAAAGCACCACGCCTTGTGTAAGACGAGGCACAGAAAGCCATGATCCCTGCCCCTAGAGACGACAGACAATGAGCAAGTGAAATAAGCATTTCAAAGAATCATGGAATACTGTGGAAGCATAGTATAGGGGACCTAACCTAGTTCAGGGAGGGAAGCCAGAGAATACTTCCCTAGAGGAATGATATTTATGCCAAAGCCTGAAGAGTGAATTGAGTCACATCAGTGTGGATCGAAGACAGGAAAATGGATGCAGTTTACAGTCGAGGGGTAGTTGGGCAGTACAATGTCTGTTTCATGGGTTATCTCCTGGATTAGCTTGTTTAGACCGATAGTTGAGACATAAAGTGCAATGTCAACAACAAAAAGAAATGGGGTTGTGGGAACAGGGGGGCCAGGACTGAAATTTGGGAAAGCTAGAGTCTCTGTTCCAGAAGAGCCGATGTCTATGGTTTCCATGTTGTAAATAATTATTGCCTATGGGTTTGTAGCTAAGGGATACAGCTCTATCTTTTTTATTAATCCTCACTCAAGGATATGTTCATTGCTTTTAGAAAGAGAGGACAGGGGAGAGAGAGAAAGAGAGAAACACTGATGTGAGAAAGAACATTAATCTGCTGTGTCTCATACATGCCCTGACTTGGGATTGAACCTGAACCTAGGTGTGTGCCCTGACAGGGAATCCAACTGGCAGACTTTTGGTGTATGGAACAATACTCCAAACAACTGATCCACCCAGCCAGGGCAGACAGTGCTGATTCTTTAGTATCCACGTACTCTAGGCAGATAACAGTGGACAGAAGGGGTCACCTTTGAAAAGCAGGCACAGACACACAGTTCGCAGCAGCTAGTCAAACAAGTACAGGCAAATAGTCAAGAAGATAGTGTTATAATCACAAGTAGAACGTCCATGGATACTCCCAGGAAAAGCAGGTAGAAATCTGAGACTAGAGCTTCCATGTAAGAATGGATGGTATAAGTAAAATCTTGCCTTATGATTGTTGTAGTAACTTGGTTGACACACCTTAGGAACACAGGTGTCCCTTATTACCTGTAGACTTTGGGTTTCGCTTATCCCACATTCTCTCACCTAAAAACATCCCATGTAACTTTCACACAATTTTTTAAGGTATTAAGATGAACAGGTGGGCTAAGTAAACTAACAGAGAATTCTCCTCTTGACTGCTAGATTTGGTTCTATTTGAGGGAGAATTTAGTCCCTAAACATTGTGGGTTAACAGTACCTAATTTTGTTTACTATTCTCACCACATGCCAGTACAAGGTTGCCTTGTTTAGATACATTGTAGGTTTTGTGCCTTCATTAATGTGGTCCTGCAGTGATAAACAAATACATTCAACAAGAGGCTTTGCCTAAAATGGTTGAGATATTTCAGTAAGTAGGGAGTGTCCAAAAAGCAATGCATTAAATCAGTTATGTTTTAATTGGGTTCTTATTGTTTCAGTCATTATCATAAATATTGTACTAATGAATATTTTAGACTCAGAAAGCCATAGAGCCAAGGGGATTTATGAGAAAAATTACAAAGTCATTAGCACAGACAGATAGAATGCTGGCCAAATGTTCTGACTTCATCAGAAATTTTTATTAGCCTTGACAGATAAAATAGAGTGTACTCCAGTTAATATCATTTACAGAAAGCCCATTATAGATAAAAATCTCATTTTAATGAATGGCATTATAATGTCCACTTCTATATGTCTAGATAGTTTTTACATTTTGCTTGCAGTCCATAGTAAATATAGCTAATTGATATGGGCTCAGGGGCCACTTTTGAAGTAAAAATTTCTTTAATATATGTATTCTCATTTCTGAATATTTAAAAATCATCTTTAATAATATAATATTTGTACTTGACACCTGTATCAGAATACATATATGTTACATGTTCCTTTGAATATAATAATCTTTAATGTTATTTTTTTTCAGGAATGTTAGTGGAAATAGGAAAAAAAGTTATAAATCATTTTTATTTTCTTATTTTGTAAAGGGGATCTTTTTATAAAAAAGATTTTATTTATTTATTTTTAGGGAGGGAGAAGGAAGGAGAGAAACGTTATTGGTTGCCTCTTGCACATGCCCGAACTATGGACCAAGCTGCCAACCCAGGCAAGTGTCCTGACTGGGAATCGAACAAGTGACCTTTTGCTTTGTGGCACAACCCTCAACCAACTGACCCATACCAGCCAGGGATATAAAGAAGCTCCTGATATTTGTCTTGGTGGAATTTACAAAATAATGTCTCCACATTTGGAGCCAAACCATGCAGTGGTTGATACCTAAGTGCTTCTGTTTGATGGTGAGCCTATCATTCAGAAATTGCATCCTCTTTGTTGAATTTTCTGTACTTAGGACAAAACAATTGCTAATGCTAGTTGAATGACTTAAACAAAAATGTATAAGTTCACATCTTTCTATGAACAATAAATTATTTGATGGCAGGAATGTGAAAATAATCATTGTTTTCTAAAGTACCATGCTGTAAAATAAACTTGGCTTAGTTTAGATATGGCATTAATAAAACAACTGTTTTGTCTTCACACAAAAATGAGAGTAGCTTGTGGCATTATAGTTTCATTAATCCAAGAGCAGATAAGCTTTGCCAATATGAACCAACTGGTGTGCCAATCATTGGAGTACCACCAACACAACATTTGGAAGTAGACATTATTAACTGCCAGGGTTACATAGCCCCTTCCTCTTTCCCAAGAAACCACTCTGACTATTTGAAAATAAACTGCCCACCTACTCATTGCAGTTACCTTCTATAAATTATAGCTACAGACTCATTTTTATAAACCTTTCTCCTTCCAACCATCTCCGATTTGGATTGAATTTACTTCTAAACAATTTTTTTGCGCAATCATCATTTCTCACCTAGTTTACCAGAGCTCTTGACTTCAAGACGATCCTTCTCTTACATATGCTCCATTGCACTGACATTTTAAAAGCACATGTGTGATGATGCTGTCATTTACCTACTTAACACACTTTATTACCCCCTCTTCCTTTGCCCTAAGAATTAATTCCAAACATGGCTTACAGGCTTACAGCAATCTTCATGACTTGGTTCCTCTTTATATATATATATACTTTATTTATTTATAAATACATTTACATATAATCAAATACACATGCACATATATAATCATATATATATGTGTGTGTGTGTGTGTATATGACACACAGTTACATATACCTCAATTCCATTCATGCCAGATATTGAGAAGTGGCATTAGTAAATGCACAAAGAAAAGCAAATTTCAGCAAGAAGCAAACTTCAGAAGGGGGGAGGGGCTTTCTCCTCTAAAATATTTATTTGATAGGTCTTTTTAAAAGAAGCACACTTGAAGAAGAAATTTCAGTTATATCCACTCAAAAAAGACATATAACATTTCACAGCTGGATATAAATGTTCATGGTGAAATCAGATTTCTGACAAAGAAAAGTTCTCTGAAGCACTGACAAAAGTTTTGGGCTAACGCATGGGAACTAGATGCTACTTAGAGAAACAACTAAAACTACATCCACCTTCATGTCAGGTAAACAACGCTGTGGAATTTCTCTCACCCGAGTACCAAGCAGGCAGCTAGCAAGGATACACATGAGACCAGTTGGGATGTGGGGCATGGCAGCAAACTGACCTAGTAGTCGAAATCAGATGTTTATTCAACAAATATACATAGCTAGCATTTTTCATGTGCCAGAAGTCATGGTATGTTAAATAAGATACTATATTTGTTATCTGGAAGCTTACATTCTCTCTCTCTCTCCTTTTTAATTTAAACAATAGAGTATTTTTTGGTTCACAACACTGAAAAATCCAGAGGACATACTAGGTTTGGGCACGGGTAGATCCAAGAGCCCAAACTTTGTCATCAGGACTCAAGTCTCCATCATTTGGCTCCGCTTTCTTCTGCGCTGGCTTCATGTTCTTCCTGGCTCATTTCATAGGGTGGGACCTGCTGGTTTGAGCTTTTTAATCCTACAAAGCTAAGCAATCTCAGTAAATCAAGTTTCTGAGCTTTTTCGCCTAGCACTGAGTATCTCTGGACCAACTTGAATCACATGACCCTCTCTGAATCAATCTCTGTAGTGAAGGAGATCATTGCTGATTGACTAGGCCTGAAGTTCATGTTCACACATGAAAACTAAGGTGAGGACAGACTGTCTGGACTATGTGGACTGAAAGTAGTTACAGTTCCAAGACACATCAGGGAGTTTTTACAAAGAGATGGAATGATTGCTGGTCATTTAAAAATAACTAACATCAGTGATAAGACCTGATATTGAAAAAGTTTGATCTTTGCTCATCAAGTTGAATGACAACAGCTGGCATTTTTACTTTCTTGTTAACAAAAGTATTCCTGGAAAAAAAAAAACATCATGAGGGTTATGTCCTGTACTCAGGAAGCTTATAATCTATTGGAATGGAATAATCAAGTCCAGTAATATACTCTGGAAGATTCAACAGAGTTTCTATATAAGTAACATGAGGCCGAGAGCCCAACTATCTAGTCGACATAATTAGAAAGAACTAGCCTCCCAATGGCAAATAGTTCTATGAAACTATTCAAGTCAGTGGTAAATTTTAAGTTCATGGAAAACTTTTCTTGTTTTCAAGTCTTTGCCAAGTTGAACATTTCCAATTTCTGTACTGGTGTATCAGACTCACCTCTATATAACTGCACAAAAGAGAAATTGACAGTGCTTTTGATCTGCTGTACTCCTTCAGATCTGGTAGAAGGTGTCCCAAGTGCTGAAAACAATCAAATATATTAGGCTTAGAAGCTTCTTCTGCACTTAAAAAAAAAAAAAAAAAAAAGGCTGCAGCTGGTCAAAGAATACACAGCACAGTCCTTCCTGGTGAGAACAGTAAGTGCTGGTGGGGTGAGGTGCAGGTTGCTTCTGTTCTAAACTCTTGGTGGAATTGGGTATAAGATAGGCTGAGATCAGCTGTAGTCTTCTCAAGGACAGCAAGTCTGACTGCAGGACATGCCAGCAAAGGCAGGCAAGGGCTGAGGCAGATAAACAGGTAAGCAGGGTGTCTTCGGCAGAGCTGGCCATGCCGATAACCAGGATATGATATGAAAACACGTAGTTTAATACTGAAGCTCTATAATACTATAGATTAGTTTTTACCCTGAGCACTCCAGGGTTAATCCACAACGTTTACTCTGGAAATAATTTTCTGACCTTAAATAGCCAGTCAGGAACAGCAGCTTTCATTTTCCTGCTCATTTGCCCCAGAATGTTCAGCTCAGGAGAAGGCTATACTCTGCATCCAGACTTGAGGCTCTGTTTAGACTTCTGCACTACACCTGTGAGTGATCGGGTTCATCTACATTGGCCCTACTTTCTTGGGTAATCGAGTCTCCGCTTTCTGTAATTCAGCACCTCCCGGGAATCAAAACCAAGTCAAGGCCTCACACTGGTTGAATGGTGCTGCTGGACAGACTTAGGTTAGATTTGAGGCATGGAGATGGTAGGTAAGATCCTAGGTTTGAATTTTAGGCTTTTTGCTTTTTCAACCATCAGTTCTTATACACAGTAATCATTAGACTTCTTGACAGATGATCATCTTCACATGAAGCACCCTATTTTGACTGAGTTTGATGAGATTAAAGGGAATGAATGGCAGTGTGATCAATGTCTTTTTCTGTACAGGAGAAAAAATTGTAGCTGATATTTTGAAGGTAGCAAAAAAATTGAGTTTGTAGATAATTTTTCTCTCACAAGTACTAGTTGTTAAATACAAGAAGGATAGTCATTTTTTATTTTTATTTGTTGATGGTGGGCAGTCTAGAGTAACCAGACTCAAGCCTGGGAACTTACATTTTTATGAGAGATACGGACAATTATAAAGACAATTATGAAGTCAGGCAATTATAAAGACATAGGATAAGTAAGTATTAGGAGAAAGGTAAGAGTAGCAGGAAGGGAGATTGCTTTCTTCCTCTAATGTGAAGATGTGATAAAAGGATTTCTGGAGGAGATTTTAAAAAACAAGTAGTTGTTTGTTAAGCCCGAAAGGAGGAGGGACCGAGAATTACCTAGAAGAGGAAGCAGTAAACACAAACACCGTGGTCCAGAGAACCCAGAGAATGGCCGACATGCTTGAGTTAGCCTTAGCTGTTTTCCTTTTGGGAGCAAAATACAGGGATTGGGAGCTCCACTTTTAGGGGTTGGGCTCTGTTTTTGAGATGATGGGTAGGGACTTGGCTTGGGTGGGGAAATCTGTCAAATTCTGAGATTTGATATTAGGAAGCCCATTTCAGTGTAAGTTGTGTCATCCAACTTGGTCTTTACCAAAGTTATGCTTCAATGTTCCATTTGTTATTTGCCTTATTCCTCAATTCGTTCAAAATTTTAGGACAAAAGACACTTTCTCAGAGATCCCCAGAAAAAGTCCAATTTGTAAAAAGCACTTAGGGACTCCGCTGATTCTGTGCCTAAGCTGTACTCCACCTAAATGAAAGGCTCTTCTTCACAAAGTTACGCATGAACAGACCCTGGACTTACTACGTCCTGGGATTGCTTCTAGCCGCAGCAAAATTTGGCTTATGATGAAGACAAAAAGGGGTTTAATTTTATCTATTGCAGCTTCTGCTGGCTGGCTCGGAGCAGACTCTGCCTTAAGCAGAGCTTCATTGTTCGTGCGGACTCGATACACGAGCACTTGGCCGAGTTCTCACTGCCTTCCCTGTTTTGTCAATCCCCTGGCATTTTTGAGGTCTGGACCACTTCCATGTTTGCTCCAAACGTTTGTTTCAAGTTCTTTCCTGGTCCCCTCGAGAGTGACTTTTCATCTATCTACATTCTACCACTCCCGCGCACCTGCTAGGGGGCACAGGGGTCATTCTGGGTTCCTACACTTCCCACCGCTGTGGGTCAGTGTGCTTCACCATTTCTCATTGATTTCCCTGGGCTCCACTCACACTTTGTAAACTGGTCTCCTCATTCATTCATCTTCCACCAATCCTTCCGAGGGTGGCCAATGATTTCTGGCAGAGGTCTCGTTGATAGGGCATTGCCCTTCCCCACCATAACCATCTATTAAGAGTCTCCAAGCTACCACAAAAATCCTCCCCTTCCCCAAGGTCCTACTTTGCCTGGTCCTTTGTTCCTTGTGTCAGCTCCAAAATGGCTTAGAATGGGGTTAGCCCCAACTCCATGCTCGGTAGTGAGAACCAAGAGAGATTCTCTTCTTTCTCTAGGCGTCTTAAGGTTAGAGAGGTTTTGCTGAGTTTTGTAGCCTGGAACGTATTCTTTTCCCATAGAACCTTATTCCAAAAGTGGGTATTAAAAACCTCAGATTTTTATTTTTAAAAGATTTTATTTATTTATTTTCAGAGAGAGGAGAAAGGAGGGAGAAAGAGGGAGAAAAATATCAAGTGTGAGAGAAACATCTATCGGTTGTCTGTCACACAGGCCCCTAACCCTAGACTGGACCCACAACCCAGGCCTGTGCCCCCACTGGGAATTGAACCAGCAACCTTTCACTTTGCAAGACAATGCCCAATCAAGTGAGCCACACCAGTCAGGGAAAATAACCTCAGATTTAATGTGTTTCGCTTTAATGATAATTTGCTTTTCTTATTTCTCTTTGAAGTTTTAGGAAAATGCCAAATATTAAATTATAATCAAATATTATAACAGATCTTTGCTTTAATATTCTAAGTACATTCTATTTTAATTCTTTACATTAAGCATTCCTATGTATAATATCAATATTGTCCTATTTATTCTCAATTTGTTATATTTTAGATGTTTTCATAAACTACTTTAAATAGGTTTGCAATGGGGTTGGAAATAAATAAGCAATATATTAAATATCTTAGCTATACATATATATAGAACATATTACAGTATATAATTTAACTATGTGTATTAGGCTTTTGATACAATTCATGATCTAGTTCTTTTTACTGATTATCAGGGAGGTTATAGGATCATCAACCACCATTAACTAAAATGATTCAAAGATTTATTTATATGAGAAGCAACTTAGCTATAATCCAATGTCAGCAATTTCATCCATCTTTGTGCCTTGTTATTTGTGAATCATGTATGAAATTACCATTTGTTTGGGTTTGTGTGCTGTTTGCTTTCTTTTCCTGCCCATAGAGAATTAGGGTCTCACATACTCTGTTCTGATACTCTAGAACATGAGTGATTGCCATCTTTTTGACATAGCCCCCAAGTCTCCCAAAGTGATTTTCTTATACATCATGCAGGCTATATTTTAAGATAAACCATACCAAACATGCTGTTTTAATATATAGAAAATCCATCTACCTAATGTCACATGATTCTTATACAAAAACATGGCAGAAACACTTTTCTTTATATAGATCTATGAATCTCAGTTGTGGTTTTTGTTATACTTAATTTCCACCTACTTTTTTCCATATTTCTTCTTCTCTCCCCCTTCCTCCCCCTCCTCTTTATTTCTTCTCCTTTCCCTTTTTCTCCTCCTCCTCCTCCTTCTTGTTCTTCTTCTTCCTCTTCTCCTTCCTCTTCTTCTTCCTCTTTCTCTTCCTTCCTCTCCCCCTCTTCTCCCTTTTTCTTTTCTATTTGTTTATGACCTTTCACTTTCATGTTTCTGGTCTGTGTTTCTATAAGCAAAAAGCTCATATTGATTTCTTTACCTTACTGGAACAAGCTAGAAACTTCTAATCAAGAAAGATTTCAGTAGTCCAATTATTACTCTTTCCTCAACTACTTTACCCATTTTATTTCTCACTCCTGTCAGAGTTGCATAGGTGCCAGCCAGCTCTCTTTAATGAAAAATTAATTTGCCTTACTCTGTTTCATCTCAAAGGGATATTTGCATTTTAATGAAAAACTCACATAGACGGTATACCAACATAAAGGAATTAATCTTATAAATGAAGGTCTCCAATTTTGTGGCAAGTCCGTTATAACGTTATTCTTCACAAAATATTCTTTTCCTAGTACTTCTCAAATCTAATAGATAGCTTGTACTCAATCTACAAGGATGTTAGCCTTTTCTTACTTAGGTAAGTATGGCTATGATGCCAAACATATTTTCATTGGAATATAATCAAAGTCATATTAGCATGATCAAGTACTTGCTATATATAATGCATATGCTACATGTAAGTTACTCATGGCTAGTATGTGGTAGATACAAGATTTGGACTAGAAAACCTGATTCTGAACTTTCTGCTTATAATATAACTAGTTCTTCACAATTTACAATTTTTTAATGTTTTGCAGGGAATTTTGACATCAAATCAAAAACTTTCTAATTGACTTGTCAAGAAGTTAGCAGTACAAATTGGTACTTTAAAAACCAGGGTAAGCAAAATTTCAGAAAATATAAGTGTATATATATATACATTGCTATCTGAAATTATTTCATTTGCTATGACATTTTTGCCATATAACTTTTAGAATGCATTTATTATAATTTGTGATATTTTTCCTATAGATTTAGGAAACTGAGGCCAAATAGCTTCATTTGGGGTGGGAGAAGGGGGAGTTATTTCTATTTATGTTATAGAGAGAGTCTATATATTCTATACTGATTATTTTCAGAGAAAGTAAACCATTTTCCAAGCTTTTGGTGAGTCATAAATGCTTATAATTCCAAATAAGATGAGGAATAAATGTACACTGTGTATGATAACGTTGAAACCCCTGTGCACGGTAACCTTAACCTCATGGAACAACGAGTACAGTTTAGGCCCAGCTGATGCTAAAGGACACCAGCCCCAGAGCACTTCCCCAGAGCGTTTCTGCCTGAGAGAGTGAGCACCTGTTGCAAGAAGCACAAGTGAAAATACTAATTAATTCATTTCCACATTATGAATAGTACTGATGATTCATTTGTTCAAATGAATTAAACTTAATATAACTGACATTTTAAAGCCATAGAAATCTAGCTTCGTTTTTAAAAATTATTGTTCATGACATTTTTTTTTCTACTTCCTTAATGAGTAAAAACAAAGGAGATTAGACTACAGAGATCTAGAAAAACAAGTTGGAATCAAACTAAGAGGCTCCACTTTTTTCCTGCACTTGTTCTACAGGTTTCTGGGAAATTGACTACAGCAATTTACCAAAGCCTTAAGCACAGAATTTTTAACAAGAGCAACCATCAAGAGGCACCTTCAGAAGAATGGGACAAATAGGGCATCTCAATTTATGCTAAAGTTTTTCCTTTGTGAATAAAGATGTGTTGATGAACTAACTGGCCATGTTGGCCAGAAAGGTAATAGAACTGAGTGCGAGAATTGAGTGTGAAGATAAAAGCTAAGAACAAATCCATCAAAAAGTCACAGAAGTATATAACCTGATGCTCACATACAACCTCCACGTGAATTTAAATGGATATTATTATTATTTTCATAGTTATTAACATTACTAAAAATCACTTACTTTCAACATTTTAAAGCACATTTTTAAAGCAACTGCTACTAATATCTTGGATTTCTTAAAATCAGATTCTGTTTTCTTTTAAGTTGAAAAGAAATGTTCAATATTAAAGTAAATAAAAAATATAAAATAATGCTCAGCATTTAGTAAATACCATAGAAATGTTCACCATTTAATAAATATCATAGAAATGTATTATAACAGTTGAAATTGCTACCATTGAAGTGTCATTAAGATGCTTTATGATAAGAAAGGGACACAGCTGGAACTGACACCCATGTAGTCTGACACTAGAAGTCACAGCCTTGATGACAACTTTATTTTGGCTCCTTTGTAAGTAAGCTGCCTCTGCCAAAAGCTGTTAGATTTTCTTTGAGGTTTTAAAATTTCAACAGTTATCCTGCCTCACACTTAATGGGAATTTTCATTCCGAAGATTTATTCTTTAACCCATGGAAATTTCCCATATTATTCTAGTATATTTTCTTCCCCCTTTTTTTGTATTCTTTCCTATTATTTGATGGCTGTTGGACCTTCTGAATCGGTCTTTTATGCTGTTAACATTTTAAAAGATTTTTTTTATTTTTTCCCTTATTTTTCTGTATTCTGGGAGACCTTATCTTTATCTTTCACTCTCTAACTTAAATTTGAACAGTGACAATTCTTTGAGTTAGACTTATTTTTAATTTAGGAAACCATATTTGTATTATTTGTCTCTAAGAAAAATATAGAACTAATTGTAAAGAATAATAACCAAGTCTTAATGGAATAATTTTTTTTGAAATGGATGAAGATATAAATCTTCAGATTGAAAGAATTCATAGAACCACAGAAAAAATTATTTTTTTAATATTTTAAGAAATATCTTAGTGATAGTGTTGAATTATAAATTTAAGGAAAACTGCATAGGAAGTAGAAGGTGGTCACTTATACAGCGTGTTGATGGTTGGATGGGGTGGGGTCAGTGTGAAGTAAATTAAAGAGTTACTGTCAACCATTTTGGAAGCCAGAGAACAACAGAACACTTTACTTAAATTATAGATTCATTGAATTCATTACATCATTCAAGATGTGGCTCACATGTCATGTTCCCTATCCGATCTAGTCTGACAACCCTATTTAAAGTTACAATTTTTTCCACTATCCAAAAATTTCTCATCCTACTTTTTTCTTCCCATGATACTTATCTTCTAATATACAACATTTTTTCTCATATGTATGTGTATTTCTTTTTGTCTGTTTCACTCTACTAGAATGTAAGCTTTTGGAGAATGATGTAAATTCTAGTACCCAGCACTAATGAATGAATTACAGTATTGGAAAGAGTATGAAAAATGGATACCCTCAGGTATGGCTGGTGGGTGTGTAAATTATACATTGTTATAACTTTCCAAAGGGTAACTTGATAATACCAACTAAAATTTAAAAATTCTTATACTCCCCTATTAAGCTCTCCTATTTCTAGGTATCCATTTGGAAAAGATGCCACACCCACAGTAAGACTTCCACAGTGATTTGCACTGCAGCATCCTTTAAATTGTTAACAACACAAAATAACCCAAATGCACAAAGAAGGGAAATAAAGTATGGTGTATCTAATTTATGTGACACTATAGGACCTTTAAATGAATCATTTACCTAAAAACAAAATAAAACAAAGCTGGTATATGCACATATAAACAAGGAAAAATAGGTGAAGAAAAGCAGAACAGGCCCAGAGTATTTAAGCGATGACTTGGAAGGGCAGCGCCAGGACGGGGAAAGGTGAAGACACAAGAGGCGTAGAAGGACTTCGACGATTCACTGTGAGTACATGTATTTCTGTATTGTCTGAATTTCTTACAATGAAGATTTTTCAGATTTTATTGTGTAGTAATTTTATGATTAAAATTAAAACAAGACAAATTGTCCAGCATGAGAATGTTTGGTAATGAATGATAGCAATGTTTATGATGATATTAATAATTATTGCATTGTTTAGGTTAGTAATGTTATGATTATACATAATTACTATGTATTATTAATGCTAGCATCTGTTCAGTTTTTTGTTTGTGCTAAGACACTTTGTTAATGAATGTATATGTATTATTTCACTTAATCTTCAAAACCACTCTGGGATTATTGTCATCTTTTTTTTAATCTATGAAGATACTATGGCTTTGAGGTTAAATTACTAACCCAGAGTCCCACAGCAAGTATGTGACAGGAGTAGGGTATGAGTCACATGCCAAAATTCCTCTATTTTTTCAGTATACTTCTTCCTAGGCTATTATAGCTTTTAAAAGTAGATTGAGAACAAACCCACATCTTATACAAAATGGTATCCTTGTATGCATAAGAGAGCTAAATAAATGTCTGTTGCTTAAGACTTGAAAAGTGCATAAGCAATGTCTACTTTATTTTGCTAGACATATTCTATACAATGTTATTTAATGCAGATCTTTTAGAGCGGCACAATTTTTCTCTATTTCAAAGACATCATAAGAAAGATCATTTGGTAGTTATATCTATCTACATGAGACTAAACCGTGGTTGGCTTTTCTCCATGAAATTTCATATTTTCAACTTCTGGTTTCAACAGTGATTTAAATATACATGCTTTACCCTGACAGGTGTGGTTCAGTGGGTTGGGTGTCATCCTGCAAACCAAAGCGTCGCCCATTGATTTCCGATCAGAGCACATACCTGGGTTTCAGGCCAGGTCCCTGGTTGAAGGCATGTGAGAGGCAACCAATCAATGTTTCCCTTGCTTTCTTTCCCCTCCCGTTCTTCTCTCTGAAAATGAACAAACAAACAAATAAAATCTTTCAAAAATGTATATGCTTTAGAATTGCACTGAATTTTTCTAGTTTTTCTAGATAAATAAGGAAACAGATTTAATGCTTTAATTTTTCTAAACTATTTAATTCATCTGTTCTTCCTCATAATAATGCCTTAGAAATATATTAGATTCCAAACTGTTCATCTACCCACATTTAGATGCAATGCATGGTATTCATTTTTTCTATTCTAAACATGAGCATTGCTTTAGAAAGGCAATAAAGAAATATTAAAAACATAAATTAAAGCAAACACAAGGCACTAGAGGATTTTCCAATATTAGATTTGAACACATTTTAAATGAAGAACATGTTTCAGACTCTGCATAGAACCAATGATGGAAAAAAATAGCCAATTTATCTTCACCCAGTGGCCCCAAGTTCAGGTTTAAATATTTGAGAAGACACTGAATACTGAGTCATCAATGAGACTTCTGATTACTGGATCTTCTCCCCCCCTCATGAATTTGCACAATAGAGGCAGTGATAGTTTCACAAACATTGATTGAATGTGTTTTCCTTTCAACACAATGAGTTTATGGATCTACAATGAGTACATATGTACACACTGTTTCTTTGGTATTGATGAGTGGTTTCCACTGTATGATGGGTTTCTCATTGATCCTCAGGACAAATCTGCAGCCTGGCTGGGATTGGGGATTACACCTCTAGTGCTGGAACAGCCCAGAGTAAAACAGTTCTCAGAGATGTTCCTGCGTGACCTTGAACTCATTAGCTAGAAACTAAAAACTAATCTACTTCTCAGTAGCATGACTGTCCTCATTAGGATCATTTCTACCTTGGAAAAAGGGTTCCTTTTCTTTTGTTTTGTTTTCCCTCTGCATTTTTCTTATATTTTTAGTCTCATCTATGTGAATGAAAAGTATATTTATTATAGATCTCTTTAAATATTCTATTTAGTCTTTTCTGATAAGATAGAGTATCATTTTCCCAACATTTTATGATGTATAATGCCCATAAAAATACTGTATCAAATTTGAGTTTGAAGAATGAACTAAATGTACTGAGTTAGGTATTGTAGAGATGAGGGGAAAATCAGACTTTCTTCTCTCTCTCTTTCTTCCTTTTTCATTTCCCTATTTCTTGGAATAAAAGACCCAAATATGAGAAATTAAACTTTACACTAAAACAAAAGGGCTTAGAATTTTAAAGCATGTGGTAGGAAGGAAAGAGTAAAAGAGGGGACTTAAGAAACCTGAAACATTACTCATTATTTTATGCTGCACTTTTCTGTTCTAATATTTACCTTTGTGCCAAAACCCTGTTCAGTCACTTGTCGTAATGATACTTCGTATTGCTAATTCATTTACAAATCCCAGCGGTAGAAAAATAATGTGAAAAGCAGCCTTATCCAGGAACATGTAAATCAACAAATGTCTTTTGAAAATCAATTAATTTTTTAAAAATGATAGAAATTCCATTACTGTTTGATTTTCTATATTCTGTGTGTAGATGTGTCCAAAAGAAAAATGAACTAGTTGTGCATGCATGGAGGTGCTGCTTAAAGAATGCCTATAAATCTGTGATGGGGCTATGCAAAGACAACTAGTACGACATCAGAATGGGTCAGTGTCTGTCTCTTGCATATATATCACTACAGCATCATCCTGGGTTGTGATTTAAGACAGCTCAGAGACCCTTAAATATCTTTTAAGGAATTTAAGCAAGGGGATAGGACTATACGTGAAATGCTGTGGTCACTATTGGTGATGGTTACTGTAGCCAAGTGATGGGCACATGGAGGTTTATCAGACTGTTCTCTCTACTATTGTGTATAGTTGAACTTTATTAATATCTAAAGCCTCTCCTCAAAAATATGTCTCTCTGCCCATTGGACTGAGAATATATTGGAAAATTGAAAGAAGGGAGTTAATGAATTTTGATGGTAATATACATCAGAGTGGTAACTGGTGGAGTTCATGGGAATTGGCTAGACTGGATGGATATATTTTGAAGAAATAATAGAATGTTGTGAGGGTTGTAAGAGAAAGAATAGGCAAGACTTTGGTGTCTGCAAGTGGCAAGATGTAGTCACCACCTTTTGAACTGGAAAATGCCCAGGAGAAAGTTTCCAAATGTGAGAAAGATGTAGAGGGAAGTCTTGGACACTGTGAGTTTGAGGTGGTTATTGGACCTAAAGTAGGGAGTTAGCCATATAAGGCTGTAACCTCAGAGCAATCAAAGGCTATACTGTCTTTCAGATGGGCATTAATAACAAAGATAGTAGGCTAAGTCTATTCATTACATGATTCAAATCTCTACATAATTACCATTCTCCAGTCAGGGCAAGGTTTAGGAAATAAGCAATGCTATGATCCACATCTTTCCTTTATGCAGTTCGTGAGGAAATTCACAGATTCTTAGCAGTTTGGAAATATTTGCCTTAAGATGTTTACTACAATAGGCTTTTGAATAAAAAAAAAATCAGAGAATTGCAGAATGTTGAATTAGTCAGGAATTTCACATTTACATATCTCAAAATGTCCAAAATTGCAACCTTCTCTTTTCCACACCTGGACATGCTCAGATTTCTTAAAACTGATTTTGCAAGTGCTGAGTTAAAAACTTTAAAGCCACAATGAGATATCATCTCACACCTGCCAGAATGGCTATTAACAATAAATCAAAAAACAAGTGCTGGTGAGGATGTGGAAATAAGGGAAGCCTTTTACACTCTTGGTGGGAATGCAGATTGGTGAAGCCACTAAGGAAAGCAGTATGGAGATACCTCAAAAAATTAAAAATGGATCTACCTTTTGACCCAAGGATCCCACTTCTGGAAATATATCTGAAGGAAACTAAAACACTAATTTGAAAAAACATAAACACCCTTATGTTCATTGCAGCATTATTTACATTCACCAAGATACCGAGGCAGCCCAAGTGCCCATCAGTAGAGGAGTGGATGAAACAACTATGGGACATTTGCACAATGGAATACTACTTGGCCACAAAAAAGAAACAAATTATCCTTTGAGACAGTGGATGGACCTGGAAAACATTAGGCTAAGTGAAATAAGCCAGTCAGAGAAAGACAAATACCATATTATTTCACTCATGTGTAGAATATAATGAACAAACTGAACTAATAGGAAAATAGAAAAAGACTCATAGAGAGCAGGATGACAGCTAAGGGGGATTGAGCAAAAAGGACAAAGGACTCATGGACATGGACAACAGTGTGGTGACAGCTGGGGGAGGGAGGTAACAGAGGACTAAATGGTTATAAAAATACAATTAAAAACTGAAAATGAAAAAACCTTTAAAACAGCATTTAACAATACCTTTAAATAATATACTTGCTGCTTGGAGCTGTGCTTCACTTTGAGGACATGCAATTAAAATCCAAGTTTATTAAATATTTTAATTATGAAGTGTTAAAATACATAAAAATTTATTATCTTTTGTAGTTGTACAAATTTAAAAAGTAATATTAATATAACAGTATCAGTAAAGAACGTTTAAAAATACATCTTCCTAGTGAAATAGCTTCATCTGGGGAATTGATTTTATATTTGCCTAATCACAGATATATTGGTCAATAAATGTATGATATGATTTTGTAACCCACTTGTTCCTCCAGAAATATAAAATAAACATATTTCTAAGATGTTACATAATCTTATTAATCATTATTTTTAATACAACATAACCATGAGTCAAGTAAATATTGCATGAACTAATAATTTTCCTCTTAGAGATTTCTGTTGCCTATCATTTTTCTCTAATATTAAGAACAATGCTGCTATGCACATGCTTTCTCTCTCTCTGTCTCTCTGTCTGTGTCTGTGTCTCACACACACACAACATTCACATGAGTATTTTTTAAAATTCATTTGGATTATTATCTTTTTTATATTTTTTCTATAGTGCAATTACACAAATTTTTATGGAATTATCAAATTATTTTCTAAAAAGTAATGATAATTTATATTCTTTGTAGCAAAGCATGTGTATCAATTTGACTGTATCTTGCTGATAGGGGACTCAATACTTGGAAAATTTTAGCTTAAGGTAAAAAGCTGTAAGTCTAGCAAGTAATGTATATGTTAAGCTTTTTGTTTCAGAAACTATAGATAAGGCCCATCCTGGCTCCTGGGAAAAGCAGTTGACCTCCTGGGGCACTGATAGAAGATTACCCCCTGGGGACATCCAAACCTTTGTTCCAAGAAAGAGCAGATGACCACCCCCTCCCCCTTGGGATCAACTAACTGCCCAAGATAGGAATGTTGCAGCTTCTGAATCACAAAGCCCTCACACACCCTGTTTGTCCTCCCCCACCCCCTTATAAAAGATCTGGCCGGGAAAGAGAAGAGAAGATGGTTTGTTAGGGTATGAACCCGCCATCTTCTCAGATCACCGGCCATCTGAATAAAGCGCCCATAAAAGATTCAATCGCTGTCATTGCTTATTGGATTTGGTAGTGACAGGCAGCCCGAACACTAGTGTCTTTTTCAGTTACATTGCCAGTCTTGAATATATCATTAAAAATGTTTTTGTAATTTTAGGTGTTAAGTCAGTTTTAGTTGCAAGCATCTATATGCTTAATTGTGAGATATAAACTTTTATTAATATGTTTTATTATTATGTTAAGAGTTTTGGTATCATTTCCTAACAACTTGCATGCCTCTTTATTTAATATTTGTCTGTTTACTGTGATATTTTTCCAACTTTTAATTTTAGCAAGGATTTATTTTAACAAAGAAGTCATAATTAGCTTGCTTAATCATGTGAATCATAGCCCTACTTAAACAATAACTATATAGTTACCCCACAATTGTAAAATGTGAAAAATACAATCTACTATATCATCTATTAAGTGACTTTAACTCAATAATCACAATTATTACTATGGTGGCTAAAATTAATGAAACTCTTTTTAGGTGTAAAACTCTTTCATGTGGGAAAACCCATTTAATTCTTACAACATTCCTCTGACTTAGGTATTATTATGACTAAAAATGTCAACGCTCCCAGCTAGTCCCTGAAAATAGGTCATTAGACTCTGTGGATGCGTAAGCGCTGAAAGAATAACTAGACAGACAACACAAAGTCATTTTGTTTGGAGGAAAACGTTACAAGGATTTTTACTACAGCTGGTCAACCTTTTGTGCCTGAAGAAAGGAAGCAGAACCTGAACTGCAGGAATCCTGTTCTTCTCTTGTGAGATGTGCTGGCCTTTGAGCGGGCACCACCCCTTGCCCCCATTTCAGTGTTTCACGCGGTAATAGCTGTTTCTCCAGCCTCTTTGCCAACTGATGCTTTACTTTCTACTGCTGATGTGCCCTTAGCAGGGATGGTAGATATCTTCTAACTCAGGCTCTTGGAAAGACTTTGAGGTCAGCCATTTACCATGTAAAATATTCTCATTGGGGCTCTTTATTTTCTGTTCATAAACAAAGCTCCCATGCAGGGAGGCTGCTCTTACTTAACAATCCTCTTTCTCTGGCTTATCTGGAATGGAAAGTACTGACCTCAGAAATGACTGCCACTGAGCCCTGAAAGAATAGAAAGAGAAAATAAGATTTGGATCTTTTGATGTCACTGGGAGTGAATGTGAAATGGACGTTTTTAACTAGGACTTTAGCAAACTTGTCCATTGGTAAGCAAACTCCTTAAAAAATAGCTCTCTAAAGCCTAAATTACTTTACATAGATAAGATTGCTTAAGTCTTATTTTTGGCAGTATTTGTGAAATACTGCAATCCAAAGTCAGGTAGTTATAAAATATGTTCTTTGAGATTGAAATTCATGCTATTCTGTTTCTCCTTTGGCTGAGAACATGCTGGATACTTTTGCAGTGAATAAAATTAATTATTATTGATTAAGTACTGTTGGCAGTTTTTGTGCTGTACATAACTTGAGAAGATACAGTTCTTGCCCTGTGTACTTTTTATTCTGACAAAATAACCTTACACTTTTCACTTGGCCTTATTGGTATTTTTATCCTGTACTGTGGTGTAAAATTGTTATTTGATATGGTTCACGCCCATAGTTTTCTTTGCTGGACAGTTGCTAGGTGGTGTTCTGGGGACATACCGTCCATTGTGTGGAGAGTTTTGAAGGGTAAAAAGACAGTGTCTGAGGCTCATGGGAGAAGATACTGGGTCACAAGTGATGTAACTAAGAGGGGGGTTGTTTTCTACAATACGCCAAAGTGGAAAGGAAGCACCAAAGATTTAGAGCAAAGAGAATAGTAGTTTTTTTTACAGGAGGGTGATGCAAGAAAAAACAGGTTCAGAGGTTATTATTTAATTTGGGGCAAACTAAATGGCAAAATGTATTTTTCATTTTTCTCTCTCAACATTGTGTATCCATAAACTTCCTCTTTGCCCAAAAATCCTTTCAAAAAGTGAATTTAACAAAATTGACAAATTCCATAAAATACTGGAAATGAGCTGATCTTTCAGCCCAAGTGTTGTAGAAATACAAATACTGAGCAGGTTCTGGGGATAGGAAGATAGTAAGGTACTCCATCTGTTAACAATGGGGCCAGAGAGACTACAAATACTTAGATATAATCTTACAGGGGAATAACTAGGAAAGGCAAAAGAAAAGTGAACAAAACATATTTGTTCTGGAGATAACGAGCAAAATTCTTAGAGAAACAGCGAAACTTCATGTCTTCAAAAGTGTAAAATGATTACAAAGAATGTATTTGAAATTGTAAAGTAGATGTAATGTCTTGAAGATAAAATGAAAAATGTATTCACTCACTTTCCTCTTATATTTGTGACTTGATATCACAACTTGCGAACAGATAAAAGTGTGAATGCATTTCTATAATAGCCACTTCATCACTGTGCTTCCAGACATTTCCCTTGACATTCTGTTCTACCCCGTGCAGAATGAGAAGGAGATCAGAGAACTGAGAAAGCTAAGTGGAATAGAAAAACCTCATTTGTTTGGAAGTTATCTTCAACCACAGTAATCCAAAATGGTAAAAGTGTGTCTCCTGTATATGGAACCCACCTGGCTTGCCCTCCCTGTTATTATAAAAATTAATCTGAGATTGTTATGAAAATTAATTGGGGATTGTTAATATGCAATTCTGAGCAAATATTTAGAATGGCTGCAATCGTAGAACTATTGAAAGCATTAATTTTTTGTTTGGTAGAAGTCCTGGGGGAGAAGTTCTGCAGAATCATTATGGAGTAATCTTGGTAATATAATTATCAAGTTATTATCTATCAGAGCAATTTGCATCATTTCACAGATCTCCTAGAATTTGCCTTCTGATCTCAATTTGCTTTTTCTTTACAAGTCTTTATTCTATATTCATTGGTGCTTGGATATTTTTCAGAAAAATATTCCCATTCTGACAAAGATTTCCTTTTGCCTTCTCCTGGAAAGAGGAAGCTCGTAGGGTTGCTCCAGTGGCAGTAGCCTTTGGTAGTTTTGCATGCTCCTTTGCATATGCCCTTCAGTTATTCTGCTCGTTCATCTTCTTAACTTGGGGAAGGCATGCGGCAGAGATGGTGGAGGGAGGGATATTTTATTGGCTGCATATTGGCTTAGTAACAGCTGCATTTTGTTAGAGATCAGCATAGGTCGCTGCCCAAATATTTTACAGAGGATCCATTAACACTTAAATTACGTGAGGAACAAATGTTTTCTCTACATTTGATATCACCACCATGACGTAATACACGTGGGGGACTCGAAAGCATGAATAGGTTTAAGTGCTGGATCAAATGGATCCCAGCCTTATGAATACCATTCTAGGGGTTTGGTGGTGTTTTATGTCACTGACTCTGTAATTAATGAAAATGAGATAAGAATTAATCAGGATCCAAAAGCTGGGGATCTAGGAAAGTATTTATTGAGAAGATGGCATGGGATAGCTCTTGAAAAGTGATGAGGCATTTGCCAAGCAGAGTCTCCCCCATTCAAAGGCAGTGGCATTAGAAACGCAGGGAAGCATGAAAGAACATGGCACACGGAGAGAAAGGAGGGCAGTGTGGTGAGGCTGGAAAGCAGAGTGGAAGAGCAGTTGGGTATACAAGAGGCTAAGTGACTAAATGAGGGCCCGATCACGCAGTTCTTCATAGGTTGGTGCACTGGTCTGTTAAAACACTGAAACTTCCAATTCATAAGCATATATATAATAAAATCATGTGTTTTGTATTTATATATACGCTGTATGTTTATAATAAAGGGTTTTAAAAATAAATTAAAATTAGATGTTTTTAGTTTATATTGATTTTTATATAATATTATCTAGGCAGTACCATTAGGTTTGTTAAATATTTTCACTATCCCTGTGCTTAACAATTTCAGGAGTAAGGTGGCTAAGCCTCTACCATGTTATCATTTTTCATTTCAACACAGTGATATATGTCAAGTCCGGTGATCCCTCAAATCTTTTCTTAGAAGAGCCTGTAAAGAAAAGTCATAATATCTCACAGAAACTTTCCTAATCCCCAGTCTCCTTTCCTACCCATAACCTGCTTCCTTTGGATAAGCGCATCTATCTTGTTCTGTTCTTAAGTCAGAGAATAAGCACTCAGCCATAATGAGCGAGTTTTGCATAGTTGTTAAAATATACAATATTATTTCATGACTGTATCACAATGAGCGAAAACCTCTTACTACATTGTGTCATGAGTAATTACAACATGAAGATGTGCACACAGAACACCTTAATTTAGATAAATGTGCACATGTGAATAACAATTTAGGGCTAACGGAAACCATTATGTGCCCTTATTTCAGAGTGAACTAACATTTATTGAAGGTCTATTGTGGACCAGAAACTACATGAGGCATTTACATTTCCTATCTGATTTAATACTTATAATTATCACATAATGTGGACCTTACCAGCACATAGAAAGATCATAAAACCTGTTCATTATGCAGTGAGCCATTATGGGATTGTCAGCCTATCACCTAAAAGCTTTTTTAGAATTGTCCCATCTTCCACTTCTATCTGCATTGTCAAAGGATGTACCCACAGTAGTTTCTGTTACTCTTGTCTCCAGGGCCCTAATTCTTCTAGAGGATTGGAGCTCTGCTCTTCCTCCTGCCAGCCTTGCTTCCCCAGAATTGGACACTGCCACGGCTGCTGCACGAATGGCAGGAGCATGCTACACACGTGGGGGATTTCCTCTTTTCTTGACTTATAAAGATAATTTGAACTTGGTTTTTCTCTTTTGACGGTCTCTGTTCACCAGATTGGATATCTTTATGTTGATGATCCTAGCTGAGGTTCTTTACATCACTTGGGTAGTTTTCTGGATCAAACCTCTGTAGCTGGGTTCCTTTTTAAATTTTATTTATTTATTTTTGATGTTTCTTTTAATTTAGGCACACTGATTATTTACTATATATAGTCGATACTATATTCCATTAGTTTCAGGTGTATAGTATAGTGATTAGACAATCATATACTTTGCAAAGTGTTCCCCACTAATATTTTCAGTACCTACTTGGCACCATACAAAGTAATTACAATATTATTGACTAAATTCCCTATGCTGTACTTTACATCCCTGTGACTATTTTGTAATTACCAATTTGTACTTCTTAGCTCTTTCACCTTTTCCTCTCTGCCCCCCAAACTCTCACCTTCTGGCAATGTGTTCTCTGTATTTATGAGTCTGTTCTCTGTATCTGTGAGTCTGTTCTCTTTTGTTTATATTGTTTTTTATATTCAACACATTAGTAAAATCATATGACATTTGCCTGTCTCTGACTGACTTGTTTCATTTGGCATAATACCCTCCAGGTCCATTTATGTCATCACAAATTATAAGATTTCTTATTTGTATGGCCAAGTAACATTCCAGAGTATATAGGTACTACCACTTCTTTATCCACTCATCTATTTATGGGCACTTGGATTGCTTCCATATCTTGGCAATTATAAATAATGCTGCAATAAGCATAGGGCGCATATATTTTTTCAAACCAGTGATTTGGGTTTCTTCGACTGTATACCCAAAAGTGGAACCACTGGGTCATAGGGCATTCCCATTTTCAAATTCTTGAAGACCCTCCACACTGTTTTTCCACAGTGACTACACCAGTCTGCATTCCTACCAATAGTGCACTAGGGTTCCCTTTTCTCCACGTCCTCCCCAACACTTGTTTGCTGGTTTATTGATGGTAGCCATTCTGACAAGTGTGGGATGATACCTCACTGTTTTAATTTCCATTTCTCAGATGATTAGTGATGTTGAGCATCTTTTTCTATGTCTATTGCCCGTGTCTATGTCCTCTTTGAAGAAGTGTCTATTCAGGTCCCCCGTAGCTGGGTTCCTTTCTTTAATCTTTCCCACCTCCTCCATTTTGCTTGTCCTAAAATGCTCTCAGCCCACAGAAACTGGCCTATAGGAATACTTCACATTCAAACTTACCAGTTCCATAAAGCAGAAACTGCCACTTCTCAAATGCTAAATCTGTTTTACTTATATTTTCTTACAACTAATGTTCATTTATTGCTAGAACACTTCTTTCACACTTAACTGTTCACTTTTCAATGGCCGAGTCTTATTTTCCTATGTGTGGTTCTGATGAACACAATGGAGTTTGTTGGCTAACACATTCTCACTAGGGTTTGTTAACCTGGAAGAGGGTGTTTGTTTTAGGGGTGTTTGTGCATTCATGTGTGTATACTATGCATGTCTCTTGGTCCCATCTTGATTTTAGGATTTTAGAAGACAGGAATGTTATGCTTTAAATGGTACATAAATTATATGATAACCCATATCCACAGGAGTAATATTCTTACCCTGGCGCTACCATTAGCCTCACTGTATCTGTTAGCATGTCCCTTCACTTCCTTCACTGTACATATGTTTCCTTAAGTGTGAAATAATTTCTTTAAGAAATAATAATTTCTTTTTCCTCCTTAATCTTTCAGCATCAAAATCCAGTCCTCCACCATAATACCGTTTCCCCCAAATATCTTTATGAACATCATCAAACTGGAAGATTTAAATATCATCTCATAACTCTGATGGTTAAATATCTGGTGTTTCTATTATTTACATGGTTCTTTTAAAAGCATCTCATTGTATGGAGCTCAGTTTGTGGACCGCAGGGTGCGAGTTCGCCCCTTGCACCCTGTGGTGCAGGAACCAGAGTTTCAGTTTTGCTGAGCCAGGAAGCAGAGAGGTCACAGGGTCAGGGCGAACTGATAAGCACTAAGCGAAGTTGCTAGTGTGAAAAAAAAATGTTTCTCCTTGATTTCCTCTCATAATCCTCCTAAGGAAAATTTCAATCTCCAGAACGACTGGTATAAAGAAAGAACTTTTGTCCAGACCAAAAAAATCCACCTGCCCTGGAACCAGCTGAACAGACTGTGCAGCTCTTCTCGGTGACAGCTGTGAGAAAGAGGCTTGGCAATGGCTAATTCAGTCAAGAACTATTTAATGCAATTTGATAGATTTCCAATATAAATCAGGCTATGTCATTATTTTGAAAAAAAAAAAGAAAAAATCCCCAGCACAGAAACTTATAGCTTAAGGAGAAGCAATGGCAGACTGAAAATTTTGCCAGCATTCCTATGAAATGGAGAGTTAATAGATCTGGTCTCTGTCCAGACCAAATCTACAACAAATTGAAAGAAAGTAATTAGAAAAGTATCTGATTAGGAGAGCCAGGAACTTTCATGGCAGAGGGAGGCAACACATTTGGTAAACTGAAAAGTTCCACTAAATGGTTCAGCCTACACATTTCTTCTCTTCAGAATTAGGCCTGAAACCAAAAAGTGTATCTGTTTGGATTAGGCAATATAAGATTATAAAACCACTGGAGAAGGCAGTGACCCGTGACCTGGGACCAAGGAGGAATCATAAATGAGGATGTAGACTCCTTCCATACAAACCTACAGGGTTTCTCAGATTCGGAGGTAAATGAGCTGGGATTAAATTGCCTCTCTTTGGTTGATTAGCAAATACTTTAATTCGGAAACTGGAAATCCAAAAGCCAAATGGGAATAAGTAAATAAGATGATCTAAGCATAGAAGTGGTAGGGCTGGGGGGAACCTGCTAACACAAACCCTGTCTCAAAGTGGCTAAGCAGTACTTCGTTCCAACTGCCCATGGGCAAGGGTATGTATGGCCCCAGGATGCCAAATCTTCCAGATTTTCAGGAAAATCTGAAACCCACAATTTCTATGTGAAATATTGGAAATTTAAATGTTGACTTAAATTTAAAATGAAACAAATCTCCTTTTGAGTCAAAGCAAGCCCATGTGTGGTGTTTTGTTTGTGACTGCTCCACCCTCTGTGCTGCTCAAGGACCTTCCTCATGACAGACACAGCACCTGTTTCTCAGGTCTGTTTGCCAAAAAAAAAATAGTAGATTTGGGATTGTTGGGTAAAAAATTTGCATGTTTTAATACTTTTCATGTATATTGTCATATTTGCAAGAAAATTGTGAAACAATTTATGCTCCCACAAGCAGTATATAAAGCAACCACTCTACATATGTTGAATATTATTGTGTATAATTTGGCATATATTTTAACATTTCTTAATTTATTTTACAGTAAAAGCAACATTATTTTTAATTATAAGTATATTTTAAAGAATAAGATCAAAATATAGGAAACTAGACGAGGGCACATTAAAATTTCTCATTTTTCCCAATTGCACTCTTCAAGCACACACACACACAATTTTATACAAATGAGATTATTTTGTAAATGCTATTTTGTTACCTGCTCTTTCCCCATTACACAAATGTCATACGATATGTCATAGTTATATACATTTCAGTACCAATATAGATATACCTAATCAATTTTAATGTGCTTCATAGGATTCCAGGAGGAATATCTTTATTCAAGTAAAACACATAATATAAAAATATTGTAGATGTTTATTTAATCAGTCACTTTTCATGGACATTGAGCATGTTTGCAATGTTTCACTGTTAAAAACTACTCAACAGTGAATATAATGTTCTATACATACTTAATCATGTGGCAATGATCTCTTTGGAATTATTTCATGAATCATGGTGTATACATATTTAAATTTTTATGAATACTGCCAAATCATTTTTCAAAGGTTTGTATTAACATAATTACAAACAGGGGGAGATACTGTTACGATTTTGTGGATTTGTATATCATTTTGGTCTTTTTTATTATTATTTTTTGAAAATCAGAAAGTGAGAGAAAATAAGTGAATTTGTATTTATTTTCTTGTCTCTATTAGCGAGGTTGATTTTTTAAATATAATATAAATATTACATTTCCCATGAACTGGCTGAATGTCTTCTGAGTTCTGTCTTCTTTTGGTTTGTACAAGCCCTTTGCATATCAGAGTTATTAGACAGATCTCTGTCAGATGTGCCGCAAACATTATTTTCTCTTGGTTTAGAATTTGACTTACAAGCTTGTTAAAGGTATATTTTTTGCCATGGAGAAGTTTAATTTTTACTTATTTTGTAATTGTCTGTTAAAATTCTTATGCTTCTTGGGTTTAGTGATGCATTAGAAAGACTATCCTAATCTGACTTCTATCTTAAAAACTCACAATGCTTTTTTCCTACAATTTTAGTTTTAATTTTTATATCTAAAGTTGTTGTTTTTTTATATTTAAATTCTGTTCCATTGACTATCTCATTTATATATCTTTGAACTGCACACTTTGAACTACTAAGAATTTATAGTGCGTTTTATTTTAAAAAGGAAAGAATTAAAATTTCTCCTTTTTTTTCAGAATTGTCTGACTTCTCACAAATGAGTACTTCTGGATGAACTGCAGAAACACTGTCCAGTCAGAAAAAGTTCCCTCTGTGTTTTCACAGAAATTCTATTGCACCTGGAGACTAATTAATAAAGTTCTGTCTTTGCAGTGTTGATTTTCTTGCCAATAATAAGTTATATTTCTCCATTATAGAAATTTTTATGACCCTTAATATATTTTAATAATTTTCTTCATAAGGCTTGCATATCTTTTTGTATGAATTTGCTGAATGAGCTGTTTTGCTGTGTTAAGTGGCAAAAATTTCCAAAATAAAAAACTAAAATTAAAAAAATTCTAATGTTATTTTTAATTAAAGTTACCCATTTTTGTATTATTTATTACCTTATTAAACTATTAAATATTCAGTAATAACATACCATAGGCATACAATGATAATTATGTTCCTTCATCCTAATATCAAGAACTTTAATTTTATGCTTTTATTTTCTAGGAGAGGACTGTCAAGCATCTTGTTTTGAATTTTCATTTTAAATCATTCTTGCAAATATTACATTAATTTCACAAACATATTCTTATTTGAGCTTAATTTAATCAACAGATGGTATAGTTCATATAGCCATACAAATGACTTCCAAATATATGGAGAGTGATTTTAATCATATGTTAACTGCTCACATTAAAACTTTGTAAAGTTAATTATATCTATCACTCATTATCCAGAAATTAAAATAATTTAGAATGAAAGAGAAAAAGAGATGAAAAGACACAAACATCTGTCTAAAAAAAGTCCAGCCATTGTTAATAAAATGAGAATGATTTGCCCAATATCAGTGTAACCTGGCAGCCAAGGAGAGTAGACTGGAATCTGCACGTGTGAACAATGATGACTTCACTGTATTAGTCAGTGGCAGTGGTAAACATTGTTGAGTGAGCATGTATACTGTGCGGCTGTCGCATTCAAAATGACTAAGCCAGCAGAGCAATGAATCTGCATCACATTTTGCTTTAAGCTTGAACATTCCTCCACAGAAACTATTTGGATGATTCACTATGGGCAACTGATGATTGGCAGCTTCGTCACAACACACCCGCTTATGCATCAGGTCTCATGCAAAGTTTTTTGTTGAAACATCAAATCACCCAGGTGACTCAGCCCCCCTACAGCCTAGATTTGGTGCACTGTGAATTCTGGCTTTTCCCAAAACTAAAACCACCTTTGAAAGGGAAGAGATTTGAGACTAACACTGAGATTCAGGAAAACAGAACAAGGCAGCTGATGGTGACTGGGAGAACTGTGTGAGGTCCCCAGGTGCCTACTTTGAAGCAGGCTGAGGTGTCATTGTCCTCTATACAATGTTTCTTGTACCTTGTATCTTCAATAAATGTCTCTGTTTTTCATATTACATGGCTGCATACCCTATGCACAGTCCTCGTATACCTATCTAAATACATACATGCACAGAGAAGGCCCTGAGACACCGTTTCTTAATAAATATTATTCATATTATTCTCTTTAGTCATGTATGATAAAATGATAAGGTTATTTTTGTTTAATAAAAAGAAAGGAGGCGGCTGCTTCACTATCCACTCCTCCCTAAGGTGCCTCCTTACAAGCACGATAGGCCGGCTAAGTAGCCTGACACTGTGACTTTAACAATCCAAGGCCATGGGTCTTTCTGATGTTTGAAATGGTCAGCACATACTTCCAAATTAAGTCATGAGTGTACCATGGGTTTTATAGGAAACAATCACAAGTTGCATCTATTTATCTCTCAAGGTGGTAAAGAGGTTTCTATTGTATTTCTACTTTATCCTGTAAATTTGTGTGCAATTCTCTTCAGAGTTTGGATTCGCTTTCATGCTGATTTCAGGCCTGTAAATCTGGTAATAATCCCCCAATAGGAAAATGTGTTATTTCTTCTGTATTTACAGGGAAACTTTGTTTTGTTAGCAATATTGTTTCATATTCACAAAAATCGAGAAGCATCACACATATGAGTAACTTACAAAATCAGAACATCATATCAATGCACATTATTTCAAATTGTACTAATAGCATAATTTAATAAATATAATCAATTTTATGTTTGGGAGTTCATTTTTCTCTTATAATAGTAATGACTCATAATTTTATTAGTGTGCATATATGCACATATCTTTGTTTTAAATTTATCTTAAAAATCATAAGCTAGGTCTGCCAGATTTTTTGTTGCAGAAAATACTATTATAAGTTAAGGATTTTTTTTCTACAACACTAATTCAGTACTTACACAAGGCAAGGCAACACAATTATTGCTAAAAGCCCATATTTTATCTTCTCAACAGAGTTCCTCTTGGCCCAGGAAAATGACCGGGACTCCCAAAGCAGTGCCCAATTCAGATGCACCTTGTGGGTCACATAATAAAATTTTAATTGTAGTGAGTAAAATAGATGCTTGGGAACGCTCCAAAAATACATCTGGGTAGGTTAAAAAAATAAGAAGAAAAATAGAATTATAGAAAGAATGAGTAATGATTAAAAGAAGCTAACTGATTTTTTAATACCTTTGGGCTCTGAGCCTTCATCTTGAAATTACAGCCCATCAGAATATGTCTCCTGTGGTGAGTCTGATGGATTTAATAATGACAGCCGCAAAGTTGGTACAAGTTCCAGTAGTTTCTAAATTCCATCTCGCTAAGCGATATGGAGCAGAAACATGTTCCTTCTCTGAACATTTTTCTGCCATTTTTGTTTTCACTCCTTTCTTTCCTAATTACTGTAAGGGAAGAATGAGTGTCAAAATGGAGCACTCTTAAGATACAAGAGTTAGATACAATTGGGGAAAAATAACCTCTTAAAATGGACCTAACTAGAATTCATTCATGCATGAAATTAATTAGTTGATCAAACATATCTCTCAAAGAAATAATAAATTTTAAACTATGACATGTGTAATGAATAATGAGGTGAAAGTGTACCCTTCAATATTACTCGGCAATCAGGAAACTGTAGCTCAAATATAACGAGTAAAATTAGTACAAAATAAATTGAAACCCTGGAAAAGACAACATGCACCGGAGGCATATTAAAATGATGGTGAGAATTTTGTAATTAGAGAAGGGATACCGACTGTCATGTATTGAAAATACTAAAAGCCCTGCGTGGCATGGGGGGATGGTAATTGTGTATTCTCCCATCGCTTCCTAGAGATTGTGTTGACTGACTGGCTGATACTGGGATCCTTCTTTTCTCTTTCAGCAGCCCTGTGGGAAATGGCGACTTATCAGGTTACCACAACTCTGTGAAAACACCATTTAAGTCTTCCAACTACTTTTTTCTTTCTGGTACGTTTTCTCTATTGTTGGGCAAATGTTCTGGAAAAAAATTTGTGTACCTGCTGGTATGTGTATGTGGTCCCTTTGGCAGTATCTATTTCAGAGAAAATGACCGAGTTATTTTGGCGTAGGAATAACATTCCTTTGGGTTTGTTGACCGTAAACCAAGCCTTCAGAGTCTGATCACCTACATCGAGTGCTTTTGCAAACTTGCTGAGAAATGGAAGTGTAAACGGGCAATAAACGATACGCATAGACCAGAGAAACCCTCCCCCAACCCACACGGGTAGGCTTGACTCTACGTCCTTTTCCTAAAAGAATCTGCCTGATCCTTCAAACAACCTTGTGAGTTCCTCACAAACGTTATCATCCTCCCCACTTTACACATGAGGAAACCAAAGGTAGTAAGGAGCAGAACAGAGTTCACACCCAAGTAACTGCCTCCAGACTCCGTAGTAAGGCAACAACACACTAGCTCCAAAGAGCTCACCTTTTTCCCTGTGTTTGCATCTACACTTGCTCTGTCTCTCTGGGAGTAACGGAGGTTGTAGGCCACCAAATCAGCATTTGATAATAGTCCCTTCTATCCTTCACAAAATAATCAAACTTTTTAAATACTCTTTCAAATAGAAGCTGTTTAGCTGTTTGTAGAGAGCTTGTATTAATCTTTATAGTTAATTTCCACCTTTCTTTTGAACTTTCCAGGATTTTGAGATTAATCCTTTGTAGCTCAATCATATGTCTCTGTGATAATTTCTGGGAGCTTTCTGCAGCATAAAAATTGAAGTTGGCATTTTAAAAATTATTTTCTACAAGGTGATCTTATTGGTTTTACCACGAAAATATATCTACAACCCAAACAGTGGTCATCATTTCCATTGCTACTGCCTAGTCCAAGCCTCCTCTGCCGTCTCTCACCGCAGACATCCTAATTGCTTTCTGGCTGGGTTCCCTGTGTTTGCCCACAAGGCATATCCTGATCACATCTGGCAGTTTGATCTTGTTAAAAACATCAGCCACATGGCATCATTCTTTCTCTAGAAATCCTCCAGTTGCTCCCAAGTGTAGGTCTTTCCAGGGATTTATGCGGTCTTACATAGTCTGTCTTCAGGTCTCTCTCTGACATCAACTACGGTCACTGTTCTCTTTACTCACTCTGCTCTAGTCCCATTGAATTCTCTAACATTCTTACATGTGACAGGTGTATTCCTGCCTTAGGGTCTTTGCACTGGCTGTTCCCTTTATCTGGAACATTCTTCTGCCACATATGTACTTAGCTAACACATTTCTTCAAATTGTTCCGTATAGATATCATCTTCATTAGGCTTACTCTGACTGCTTTGTTTAAATTCGATTCCCCCCATTCCTGGTCCTCAGCCCTCCTGCTTGCCCCTACCCTTCTCTACACTGTTCCCATAGCAGTGATCATACTTCTTAAATTATGCTTATTGATTATTGTCTGTTTTCCCCCACCTCAGACATAAATATAAATTCCATGAGACATGGAATCTTTGGTCACTGGATTAACTTTTATATCCCAAATCCTTAGAACAGTGCCTCCTTGCACAATCAGCAGGTGATAAATCAATGCATGGTATAAATGAAGGATATTAAAACCAAAGTAGTGATGTTTTATTAGTGCTAACTGTTCCTGGAAGATTTCTAAGCATTTTAATTTTATTACACCATTTAGTCTTCACAGCAAACCTATGAAGAAAGTTTCAATATTATTCTGTTTACAAATAACAAAACAGAGGCACAGATAGGCAGAAATATCTACCAATGAATCATTAAAATTAACTGAGTTTCTGCCTGGAATGTTGACCACAAAAACAAAGAAAGAAAAGGGAAAGATAATTATCACCCAAGATTTTAAAATGTCTGGGTCCTGGGTAAGAAAAGTACTTACTTACATAATCTATTTTGCTTGATGAAGTATGATAATAATTGTTAAATGCTGAAAGTGAACAAGTACTATATATACTCTATACAAGAGCATTATTCTAAATCTAAACCTTCCACTGGTTTTTTCCATAGACTTGACCAAGGACTGCTTTAGCCAGCTGCCTTGTGCTAACTGACATGAAGATAAAGACACATTATAAAATAAAAAGACATTTTTGTGCTGTTTACAAATACAAAATGCTTCAGGTGACAGGTATAAATTTAATCTTTAATCTATTTTTTTCAGTAGAAGTAAGGAGTTATGAACTATAGGAATAATAATATGTTATTATTTTAAAAACATTTTTCAGTTTACAAAGTACTTTCATATATATTTATATAATCTAATTTTTGCCATTATAGTAACTCTGAGAAAGACATTACAAAATTTACCATTCCCATTACAGATAAGAAAATGCAAGTTCCAAAGCTTGATTTGTATTTCTAAGGTTACACAATTAGCAGAACCAAGAATAAACATCAGTGCTCTTTTCATCAAACCAATCTCACAAAGATTCCCAGAAAATATTCTGAAACATGTAACTGTATTTCCTGCTCAAAGTGATAGGTAGAATGTCTTAAACTGGTCTGTGTTTAAAGTCCCAAAGCATATCTACCAACAAATATTTATTAAAAGAGTGAAGCTAAGGAGTAAAGTCATATGCACGGAGAGAAAACTGGGGTAGTGTACGCATCTCCTCAGGGCTGCAGGGAATGGCAGTGATGGGGATTGCGTACGTGGGAGGTAAAAGCAAAGTTTCAATTGTTGTGTGTCACGGTATCTGGCTCAGTCTAAGGAATTTACTGACTAAGGATATTCCCAATCTGCCATTCTGACTATCTGCCAGGTCCTTTTAGGGAAGGGAAGTTCTGTTTCTTATTTGCATTCATAAATAGCACAAAGCTCAAGAGAAACTGAGATTTCTGCCGCAGTCTCATAATACTACTTGTACAGCATTAGGTTTGTTATTTCTGAGGACCTGGGAGAGGGTTCTTTGTTCTCTGTTTTTTAAAAAAATATTCCATTTCTTTAGAATACTGAATGCATTTAAAATTGTGTCTTCTGTAGCCCAATGTCATCCATAGCGCATCATGAACATGTTGCCCCTCTGATCCCACGCTTGCGAAGCAGGGGTGTAAAATGGACTGCTGAAAGGAGGAAGACGTAACATCTTGGTGATCAAGGGACACACAGCATCATTATCCATATTGTGCACTAGGCATGTTTTCGTCCATCAGAACACCCCCTTAGAAACAAAAGAGCCATTTCATTTTGTATGTGTTTGCCTTTTAACATCTAATATAATAAAAAGGGTTACTGAGGGATATTTCTAGGCTCTTGAGTCATAATTAAAGTACCGCTGAAAGAATCTTCAATTGATTTTTAGGCTGTTATCATATAGATTGGCTTGTTACATTCAAACAAAAGCCATTACAAATTAGAGTTTATAAGGTTAGTTAGGGAAAAATAAGTAAGGCTAAATGTCATAAACTTCAACTTTCTTTTCCTTTCTGGAGTTAGTGAAAAAAGCATATGATAGCAGGGGTCTCCAGTTTTACCATTAGCTCCCTTGTGCCCGAGGGGATGAGAGAGAGTGAGACCCCTCCCCATCAGCTTGGAGGCAGTCATTCCATTGCCAGAGACCTGGAAGCAGCTTGACAGCGAATGGCAACTCCGGGAGTCCCTCTAATGGCTTCTCATCTCTCACTTCTATTAAGGTAACATGATATATATCAGAATGTACAAGCTGCTTTACAGAAGCTCTGATTTCCCTGAAGGCTACGTCTCTGTGGCTCACAGTATAGGTCAGCATCATGACTCATTTTAATGTGTGGTCTGTGATCAGATCTCAAAATATTCCCCACATGAGTTTAAAAATATCACAGGCAACCTACTTTGTCGATTCCTTCAGGAAATCAGTGGGCTGCTTTAGGGAGTTTACAGAATTCTTGGCTGACTCAGTTATGTAAATTTTTCAATATTAGAAACTCATACTTCCCTACCCCAGAGCTTCTCATAAGAAGTACTGGTGAAGAAAATCTAAAGTGTTATTTCAGATTATGTGATCCCCAACATTTCTCACCTGCAAATTTTTAGAGAAAGCTGAGGTAAATCCCAAAACCTGCAGTGAATAGAATTACATTGTCTGGATCAGAGGTTCCTAATGAGGGGTGCCAGGACACTTCGGAGAGTCCCTCAAAGGGCTGTAAGAGGTTCATGAGCACCTGAAATTGTGTGGACGAGATGGTATCAATGTGGGCTACTGACAGTGAGCTTAGATCAAAATAGTCTTTTTATTTTCATTTGTTTGTTTGTTTATTGCTGTTCAGTTGTAGTTGCCCCCCTTTTCCTCCATTGGTGTCCCCTGTCCACATGCCATCCTACCCTCCACTGTTGTCTTTGTCCATGCATCCTTTATACATTTTCCTCGACTTCTTTTTATTTTTAATTTATGGTATTTCTTTTAGAAACTCTGGACATGTTTAGAACATTTCTTTAGTAACAATCCCTCATCACCATCCATAAAATACATTTTAAAAAGGAAAAGTTTGTCACTTATTAAGCAGAAGCCACGTTTAAAGATTCAAATATCTAATAATGTGGTTTGGCAGGAACAGTGAAATATGTTGGAATAAGCTCTCATATCCCCCAAATTCAGGTGTGTGTGTGTGCACATGTGGGTGCAAGCATGCACACAGGCATGCAGGTACACAGATGCCACTTCACTTACATTTGCTTTCAGAGGGCAGAGGTCTTGTAGGCAGATTTCTAATTTGTGTCTAGATCATTTGGAATAACGTTTGTTCATTTATCCAATGTTCAAACTAGTAGTCACTGAGCACTTACAATATTAGAAACAAATAAAAGATGTAAGTAGATTAATATAGTACAACTCAGTGAGTGTCATGGTTGAAGCATGAATGTCGTGAGGAGAGGACACACAAGCCAGACCAGTGCCTGGGTGGTGGAGGAAAGCCTGGCAGAGATGATGGGCCCGGAGCAGAATCTTGCATGAAGAGTGGAAAAGAGGAGGGGCAGCTTATTTTAAAAAGAGAAACAGTTCGAAAAGCAAAGCTATAGCCATGCAAGTCAGTCCTGGGTGAGATTATACCTGTCTTCCAGCTGTACGTGCACGCCCCTAACTCTATATCCATGTGGAAAACAAAGTTAGAGGGCTAAGATTTTGACTCTTCCATACTTCTAATCTGTCACTATAAAGCAAACTGCATAGGTTCAAATCATAGCCTTGATCTTTAACATCCCTGGGCCTATTTTTAAATCTTAATTAAAATGATGATTAAAAATTGGAACATATTGTGCCTTACTAAGACAGGGAGATGTGAGCAAGGATCTAAAAAAGGTAGGTTATTAGACAAATGGATACCTGAGGGAAGAATGTTCCAGAAAGAGGGAGCCCGAGCATCAGGTCTCTAAGTGCCTTCTGTATGCATGCTCAGAGGCTAATGCGGCTGGAGCCCAGTGGTCAGGGGAAGTGGGAAATAAGATCAGAGAGGTAATGGGAGGCAGATCACATAAGGCCTTGATAAAGCACAGAATACTGAGCACAGGAGAGACAAGATCTGATCTGAATTTTAAAAGAGTAACTGTTGAAAATAGATGGTGGTGAGATTTGGAGGAATGCACAAAGTAGGAAAAAGAGAACCTAGTACTAGGTTATTACAGTGATCCAAGCAAGACATCTGTTGACTTGAATCAAGAAGAGAGTAGTGGAGATGATAAAAAGTGGACAGGTCCTAGACGCATGTTCAAGATGCGACCAGCAGCATTTCTTTATGGATATGCATTTGGAAAGAAAGAGAGCAATCAAAGCAACTGGAAGAATGAAGTTGCCATATATAGCTCTGTGTGTGTATATAGTTTACTCATATATGTGTTACATTGTATATTACAAATGAACCTGAAAGGTCCATGACTTTAAATTTAGTTTTAAACCCTAGTTCTAGAAATCATATCTCTACCTCTCTATTTATACCCCTCAGAGATCTAGCCTTTCCCCTGATAATCAACAATCTCCAAGACTGCAGAAGAGAGTAGCCCAGACCCAACCCATGGCCATAGGCTAAGGATAAAACATTGACCTAAGTTGTTTTTCAGTTCCTGAGCCCTAAGGCAGAACAACCCCAGCTACTTTCCCATGAAACCAGATAGACAGAGATACTCCAGAGCAGACCTCAGAACTGGCCTTGAGACCTGAAGAAACGATTTACCTTACCTCTAATCAATCAGCTCCCAGCACAACCCTGAGCCCCTAACCCAAGGTGTCTTGTGATTTTGTCATATACACCTGTAACCTGCACACCACTGGAGAGTTTGGGCTTTTGAGCCTTAGTTTCCCATTCTCCTGGGTGGATCCATTTATAATAAAATATCTAATATTTCTCCACTACAGTTCTTGGTGTCTAGTAGTTGTATTGATAGTGCCAGGTAGATAAGTTCTTTCTGTTCTGTAACACATATAGTCTCTTTATGTATATGCATATATTTACACATATGTGATATATCCTCTACTCATGAGGTTATGGAGATGACAATGAAATGATTTAGCACATATAAAGCACTCAAGAGCAGTGCTTGGCAGTTAGCAAAGAATACAATAGATATTTGCCATTTCTATTTATGTTTGTCTTACTTAACATGTCTCTTTAGGTCACGTTGGTTATTTTCTTGTGGGACTTTGATTCAAAAATAGCTTCTGGGTCAGACCAAAGTTACCATGCGATCTAGAACTTCAGCCTGCTGAATGGAAAAGAAATTACAAAACTTTTCTTTAGCAGCTTTATTTCATGGCACATCACTTGGAAAGAGAAAGAAAAACAAACAAACAAAAAAACAAACAAAAAACCAAAAAACAAAACAAGCAGATTCAGAGAGGAACTGCAGATGCCTAAGACCTAATAGTTCATAGGCTGTGCCATCTATAGTAACAAAGTGTCATTGTGCAGTATTGTGATTTAAAACAAACATATATATGGTCTCCGCTCTGTGTATACATCAGAGCTCCCAAACCCTTGGGATTCCCTATGTGTCCAGAGTGATAAATATCCTTTGGTGTGTTAATGAGGTGACTCTTGGAAACTGCCTAAGGATGGAAGGTGGCTGTGCAGGACCACCCTGGACTTGACCTCAGGGGGGAAGAAGGAAAGGAACTAAAGATCGAATCAATTGCCACAGCCATTGCTTTAATCAGTCATGACAATTTAGTGAAGCCTCCATATAAACCCAAAAGGACGGGGTTCAGAGAGCTTCCTGGATGTTGGATACGGGGAGATGTGAGGAGAATGGTGGACCTGGAGAGGGCATATAAGCTCCGGCCCCTTCCAGCTTCTGTTCTCTACATATCTCTTTCCTTGGCTGTTGTCCAGGAAAGAGCTTCCAAAGCTGTAGATCGTGTTATAAGAATTTATTTGAGGCAAGTTTTGAGGGCAGGCCTGGAGGCAATAATCTCAACTGATTGAAAAATGCTCTGGAGAATGGCAGTTTTGCAGCTTATTTTTACACATTTAGCATCAAAAGAGAAAACATAAGAAAGGTTACATGAATTCTCTTCGTGGTAGAATATGGAGGTGGAAGAAAAGCAGGAAAATCCTCTAGGACTGGTTAAAAAAAGAAAATGGAAAGACATACATCCTTCTTCTACATTGGTGCATGCAGGATAGTCAGTAATTACCACCTACCGCGTGTGGAGCAGGCGTGGGGCGAATGAGAGAGCAAGGAGTTCTGTGTCTCCTGCTCTGGTGCCTGTGGTTGTGCCTTTGAGGGGTCAGGAAAAAAATGACTCTCACTTTTTAAAGGTATGTTATCCTAATTGCATACGAATGGTGGACAGGGCTCACTCAAATTAAAGATTCACCTTTGCTAAGGAAGCAAAAACTGAGGATGTGACTTCACCATAGCCTGCCCAGGTAAGAATCTATGATCAGACCATCCTGGTGGTTGCTTTCAGTCACTGAGCTTGCCAGGCCTGCCATGTAGCAGCCTAAGCTAGCCTTGTCTAGTAGGTCACCCTTTTTCATCTACACTGTTGATTCGTACCCTTTAATATGCTTCGCAGTAATTCAGAAATGGAGTAAATGGGTTGTGAGTCATTTTAGTAAATAAATCAAACCCCAAAAGGAGGTCATAGTGTGGCTGGTAGAAGTGGGGTTATTGTGGTGTCACCATGATGGAAGCATTCCAGGAGGCCTACAGGGGAGAATGACATCTAGTGATAAGATTCATTTGTGATACCAGACATAAAGTCAGAATAGTCCCCCCCCCCCCCCCCCCCCCCCCCCCC